>JADLZN010003918.1:0-19758 GCA_018155175.1 Sinocyclocheilus anophthalmus | reverse complement strand
ACAACTTGAATTTAACAAACATAAAATGTTCCAAAAATATTTCTAAATTAACTTTATAAAGAAACAAAAAGAAATATGACCACTTTGCAATTAAAAACCAAAACTGAAATAGCTTATAGCTGTGTATGGTTAAAGAGAGGTATCCCATTACAAGCACTGAATATAAACAAATAAAAGGAAAAAGCTTTTTTTTTTATTTTTTAAATTAACCTTGCGCCTCGTCCGTTACTCTTGTTCCTTGGGTGTACTCATGTGGCTTTTGTCGTCAACACTTGCACATTAACATTTATGAAATCAAGCGCAATTGGCATTATTATAAAAATGTTAACAAGGTTTTTGACCAGCGAATGATGGAGATCTGTGTTTTGTCTGTCATTACAACGGCCGCATCTGAGGCAGCAAGTGCATCGCATTATACGCTTTCATCAACTTACAGGTTATAACATTTATTGTAGCTATATGGGCGCTTAGTTTTTCATGTCGTTTAATACACTTTGCCAAAATCTCATGATAGACGATGAAGCGCTATATGCACAGGATATTTAAAACGTAGCCTACAAAAGTATAGCCTATTGGTTACAACTAGACAGCAAAAGCTATTCTCCGCTCTTCAAACACACAAAAAACATTAGCCTTTATAGACATAGTGTTTTAGTGAAGAAAACGCTGTACTTATTCAAACATCATTTATTATTTACCCTTGCATTGCGAACAAGCCGAGATCTGTCTCCAGGCTGTGCGGCGCTTTGTTCTGAATGGAAGCAGGGTGAAGTTACGAGGTTTTGCTGACAGTTTGAGGATCCATAGCTTTAAAAAGTTTAGTGACAAGCTCAGTACTCACTACTCAATACTCATGAGTACTTTTAAATAGGCTACTCTTTTACTCTTACTCAAGTAGTTTTTTGGACAAGTACTTTTACTCTACTCACACTACATTTTTTGGAAGGTAATGGTACTTTTACTTGAGTATATTTTTTCAGTACTCTTTCCACCACTGTGCATAACATATACTTGTTGGACAACTCATAACTGAGGCCATACACTGTCTTTAATACAGGACATTTTGCATTGTTGAACTGTTAACATCATGTGACTGTTTATGCTATGTGCTATACTATTGAATAAATGTGTATTTGGGTAAGACCAGAGCATGAATATTCAACGGCTCTGGGTTATTTAATGGAAAGTTCCTACAAGCAACAGTAATATCACAATGTTTTTACACAGCTAACATTAACTACTCAAAATTCTGCATAAATATGCAATGTCACATAACAGACAGACAATTATTAGACATTATGTCTTTTCTGACGCAGTCCCTACCATTACACTTTATTCACAGCAATAACAACAGCAACAATACAATAACATACTAGTTAATATATGTTATACTACTAGATAAGCAAACATACGTATTATTTTTTCCGGTACAAGGTTACTTCAGACCACACAGCGCGGACGTCACGTAGCTTCACACGTAGCTTCTCACGCGATAAGTGGGGCGACGAAAGTGTCACGCTTCTTATCACACGTCATTGTTCACGACTTCTGCTCACGGAAAAGTACGCGACGATCGACACGACTGATCGCTTAGTTTGCAAAGCAGATGCACAAAATACACCTCATACTTTGCTACATGGCCTCCGCGCAGTTTGAGCGCAGCTCCGACATGTGACCGTGACGTCTAACGTCTCATATCTTACGTCTGATGCCTGAATACTATGGGATTTTGGCCAGATGGCTGGCGAGCGTATACACCTTAGTTCTCCTCTCAGTTTGCTTAGCAATCAGCAAAAAGTGCATAAAGCACACCCCATAAGTCAGTGGTCTGCTGCGTGAGGAAAGTGAGTCGTCTGCTGCATGAGCAAAGTGAGTGGCCCGACATCGTGCAGTAGAGTGTGGTAAACAGAAGCACCGCCGCCTATCAGTGGTAACTCAGTAGCTACTGGCAATTGTAGTGAATTCCCGCAACAAGTCATTAGCCCTATTTTCGGATCTTCCGGCCCGCCATAATTATACACACAGGAACGCGCATCAGCACACAAACAGGCCAGATATTAAAAATGAAAGGATTCCAATGTAAAGGATTATCACGCTCGAGCAGATCCGTTTCCTATTTATTGCATAAAAATTTGTTAATACTTTACTATATTTAAGGGTGGATAATTTTATCAGTTTATTGCAAAAATACATAGCTACTATAACTTTGTCTAGTGCTCAGCTTATGAAGTTTATTGTCATGATTTGTGAAAAGTTAACTACTGAATGACAAAGCATAGACTTCTTCATGGCTAGTTTTGTGTATTTCATTTCATTCTGTAACCTACTTGTTCTATAGATCTGTGTGTACTAGTGTTAAATGCTAATGTTTTTGACAGCGTTGATAACGTTTATGAAAGATAATATCATGATAATTTTTGCGTTTCCCTTACCGAATGTCGTATCCTGTCAGCAAAAACCTGTCCATGGGCTTTTTTGATTGCTTTCAGTTTAAAGTGCATATTCCAGGTTAGAGACCCCAGTGAGTCGATGTATAGAAAAATAATGTAGGAACTAGATTTTCTTTAAACTATACTTTAAAATACGCTATTAATGCTTCTGGAGTTGTTTTTGTGAGAGAATTTTACTTCCGCATCTGAAAACCGCCAAAACCGGAAGTGACGTAACGAGAGGGAGAGCGGTCCATAGGAAAACAATGGATTGCAATGACAGTTCGGACGCTGAGGACATTTTTTATGTTTGTTTACACTTATGACGGACCACAGATACAATTATGAGCCTGCTATGCGGCCAAGAGAGCAGGGACAGGCCAGTATTAGACAGAACAACGGTCAGAGGAGACAAATTGAGTTGTGTGAGGAGAACAAGGCAGGTGTCTTGGTGAGAGAACAGTGTTAGCTTACAGATATACACACGTTAGCTAACGATAT
This sequence comes from Sinocyclocheilus anophthalmus, assembly GCA_018155175.1. Taxonomy (NCBI): domain Eukaryota; kingdom Metazoa; phylum Chordata; class Actinopteri; order Cypriniformes; family Cyprinidae; genus Sinocyclocheilus; species Sinocyclocheilus anophthalmus. The sequence continues at coordinate 16,828 of JADLZN010003918.1, read as the reverse complement.
GTAATCAGGCAATAGCAAAGCTAGTATTGGTCGTCTATGAGTATTGATACTTACCAGTAACGGAAACTAATAAGCGTTGATCAGGCGTGTCACACTCGTTAATATCCCGACACTAACGTTACGTGATATAGCGGTTTCTCATCACCACAGGAGAGAGAGAGAGAGAGATAGATAAACACGTTTTTGTTTCATTATGTGTGGGAAATGTGAGGCCATGGTCACAGCTGAGGAAAGTCAGTGCTGCAGGGAGTTAGATGCATACTGGGCCTTAGTGGAGAATGTGACCCCCACACTTGCTGTGCGGTGTCTAACTCTGCACCCAGGCTTTGAGGCTTGCTGTCTGAACCCATATGTGCTACAGACGGCCTGTATGCACTTCAGACATGAGCATGGACCTCTCCAGGCCAGCAGACACATGTATGTTTAGGGCAGAGATAATTTATTATTCTGAGCTAAATACTTGCATGTATAAATACATAGTAAATTAAAGATTTCAATATTAAAAACAACTAAATTATTTTTTTCAATTACAAGTTGCCTATATTTTGTTGTGTCTTCTTTGCTTAGCAAGCAATAATGAACTCTGACAACTTGAATTAAAACAAAACTGATTTACTGTAGTTTCAGATAGTTTTACAGGGATTCATTCACTTTAGCAGCATACACACATACTCACTTCACTTCTTCTCAGCGCGCTCTCTATCTGAATAGCATTATGGGCAATGTTTCTTAAAGGGGAATAGCCCGATAAATTACTATATATATGGTTTTTGTTCTTATTATTGAAAACAATTAATTAAACATTATACTAAGCATTTATGACTCATATTAATCTAATTTAAGTTACAACATCCTCCCCCCCGATAAACAACTGTTCATCAACTTAAATCTCTAATGCATAAAGCAACTGAACGGGTCTCCTTAATACAGTTCCTGTGGATGTGCCAACAGCACAGAATCTAACTTGGCCATCTCTGCCTGGAAACAGCTCTTCAATTTTTCCTAATTTCCAGGTTTGTCTTGGCATGTTGACATCTCCTATGAGAACAATGTCACTTGTTTTCAGCTCAGTGGGTTTCTGTGTGCTGCAGGAATGTGCAGAATTCAGGTCTAGCACACAGTCTTTCATCCAAAGATTCCACAGATTGGTCATGAGTCTGTTTTTGTATCTCCACCTCCTTGTCATCTCTTCCTTACTCACAGTGGTATGATCATGGTCAGCAGGGAACGGTTTTGGCAGCAGTGAAGTTAGTCGTTCACCGACCAGGAAGTGTGCAGGTGTCAGTGGCTGCGGCTCGTCAGCCTCATTGTGGACAAAGGTAAGGGGTCTGGAATTCAGTGTGGCTTCTACTGTGAGGAGTGTAGCCATTTCTTCAAAAGTGAGCGATGCTCTTCCTAGCACCTTTCTCAGGCACGTCTTTACAGACCTCACTAGCCTTTCCCAAAATCCGCCCCACCAGGCTGCTCGCTCTATGATAAAGCGCCAGCTGATGCCCTTCCCTGAGAAGTATTCCAGCAGTTGTGGATCTTTGATGGCTCGCCACAGCTCACTGAGGTCTTGATTTGCTCTTTTGAAAGTTTTGGCATTGTCTGAATAAATGACCTTGCACAGTCCTCTTCTAGAAACAAATCGCTAACAAAGTGCTAACAGGAAGCTTTCTGTTGACTGACTTGATACGAGCTCCAAATGCACTGCTCTGGTGACTGCACATGTGAACAGAGCAACATAAGCCTTGCATAGCACACGATCATTCTTCACATACAGTGGACCTGCAAAGTCTATGCCCGTCACTTCGAACGGAGGGGTCTCTTATTCTGTCTCGTGGGAGTGGAGCCGTGTCCTGTTGTGTGAGTTTTGCTTTAAATCTTTTGCAAACAGTACATTTTGACAGGATACTTTTTATAAGTAGTCTGCCTCGCAAAATCCAGTGTCTACTTCTGATTTGTACAAGATTGTCCCTTAGACCAGAATGCATGACCCGCAATACCTTCTTCAGTTTACTGCACTTCAGTAAATCTAGCACAGGTTCTGTTTCACTTTGGTCACTGCTGCTGCGGAGTTGCACACTGATCTGCTGAACTTGTTTTAGCTCATTACTCACATCTTCAACACTCTGATCTTCATCACTTTCCTCAGACAGATTTGGGGTAGTCAGAAATGGGGGTCCTTTCCACCACAGTTTGCTTTCCTTCAGGTTAGCTACGGTCTGACCTCTGGTAGGGAGATCTGCTGGATTGGCCTTGCCTTTGCAGTGAGACCACATTGCAGGGTTGGTTAAGGACTGCATTTCAGCTACTCTGTTTGACACGAACTGATTCCATTTGTAAGCTGGACTGCGAATCCACTGTAGTACGATCATTGAATCTGTCCACAGGTGAACCTGTCGTAGCTCCATATTCAGAGGCTTTAGCAAGTTGTTTCATAGTCTTGCTCCAATCACTGCTCCCATCAACTCAAGACGTGGCAGGGACATCTTCTTTAGCGGGGCTACCCTGGACTTTGAAGCAACGAGGCATGTAGTCTTTGTTCCATCATCCCCCCTCGCACCAAGTATGCAACTGTACTATAAGCTTTCTTGCTTGCGTCACAGAACACGTGAAGTTGTTGTGCATCGTGCTTGTGCTCAGATTTTATTCCATACCAGCAGGGGATGACTACATGGTGGATCTGTGAAAGTTCTGAACACCAGCCTTGCCATTCTTGTGCAAGATCTGTAGGCAGCTCCTCATCCCAGCCGAGGCCTCGTATCCACATCTCTTGAAAAAGGCATTTCACACGCACAGTGAAAGGGGTTAGAAAAACTATTGGGTCGAATATGCGAGGAGAGAGTTTCAGAACGCTCCTTTTGGTGTTCTCTCTTTTTGCTACAGCGTCCAGCAATGCAGTCAGATCAAAGACGAAATTATCCTTTTCAGTCCTCCACACCAAGCCTAGCACCTTCAGTACAGCTCCTGGTGTCTCTGTCTCTGGTGCAAGTTCATTCATTGTTGTTTTCCATTTCTCCTTCAACTCTGGACAGTGTGTTGTCCATTTGCAAAGGTCCAAGCTGTGGACATAATCTGTTTGGCATTAGCAGTTATGGAGAAAGCATTCTCAACGTCACTTGCACTTGAGATGAAGTCATCGACATAAAGTGATTCCTTTATTATCTTTACTACCTCTGGAAGTTGAGCTTCATATTTCTTCAAATGTTTTCTCACTGTAGCTGCGAGGAGAAATGGGCTGGGAGAGACTCCAAACACCACCCTCGTCATCCGTAGCACACGCAGCTTCTCACCTCTGTCTTCATGAGGCAGTGTAGTGAGCCAAAGGAATCGCACAGCATCTCTGTCCTTCACAGCAAGAGAAATCTGCAAGAAAGCCTTTTTGATATCTGCTGTAAATGCAATCGCATGCAGTTTGAACATGATTAATATACTGAGCAGATCTGGATTCAGGTTAGGACCAGTAAGCAGACAGTCATTAAGTGATAGAGAGTCGGTGTCATGTGATGAGGCATCAAACACTACTCTGAGTTTTGTTGTTACCTTGCCTTCGCGAAGAACAGCATGATGAGGCATATAGTATTTCACAATGGTCGGAGATGGCTCCTCCTCCATCGCATCTTCGACAATGCCCTGCTCAAGGTAATCATTCACAACTTCATTATATCGGTGACACAGCACTACATCTGACTGCAACTTTCTCTTAAGGCCTTCAAATCTTTTCCTTGCAATTCTGTAGTTATCTGGAATTTCTGGCTTGTCAGGTCGCCACGGCAGTTCAACTTCATATATTCCGTATTTGTACGGAGTTGTCTTTTCAAACTTGTGAAGAGCCTCCTCTTCCTCAGGACTGTCTGTCTGCTTCATGGTGATACCGAGAGACTCTATTTCCCAGAAGGCTTTCAGACGCTCTGAAACCAGTGTGTCTTCAGTAACTTGTACTTGCATGCAGGCTGCATCAGCAACACTGGACATTTTGACTGGGCCATGCACTGACCATCCAAAGATGCTCTCAATGGCTACAAGTGCATCTGTAATTCTTTCTACTCGGCCTAACACTATATGCCAGTAGTAATTGGCACCAATCAGCATCGACAACTCTGTATCATAAGTGCCGTCGTCTGTGTAATCTGCTAACTGTAAGCCTTTTCGTTCCAGCTCTGCTTGGATGTGCTCACCTGGGATCTTCATCACGGCAGTGCACACTTGGGGTGTCTCGCGTGCTTCTATTTCAATTTTCTGCCCCTTCTTCCAGATGTTCTGCAGAGTTAATTTCACTGTGTTGCGCTTTGCTGTAACTGGTGCTGCAGAGCCAAAAGTATGAAGAGTGACTGTTTCTTGCTTGATCACAGGTAACTTTAAAGCTCTCACTGTGTTTTCACTGATGAAGCTTCTCTGACTGCCTCCATCCAGTAAGCAGAGAATGTGTCTACATCCACCAGGTCCTTCTGCACACGCTCTTACAGTCTGCAGCAGCACAGTGTTGTTCTGTTTAGCGGGCTGTATCTTTACTGAATGGGAAGCAAAGGAAGAAACTACATTGTCCTTGTTATCATCAGTGTCAGAAGTACGTGTCTCTTTTTTTCACATACAGCACTGTGGTGTCGGCCTCCACATACATTACAGCACATTTTAGTCTTACAGAATCTTGCAATGTGCTTTGGCCCAAGGCACACAAAGCATCTTCCCATCTTCATCAGTTTGTCCTTTCGTGCAGCAATATCAGTTTCGGGACACAGTTCTGTTTTCTGTGCTGCACTCTCACAGAAAAGGCAGTGCTGTATTCTTTGACTGGTGGTTTGCAGTACTGTAGCTGATGGCATGTTGTGCTTTCTGTGCTTCATCCAAGATGGCGGCGCGTTCACACGCTGCGGCTTCTCTCTCTCCCGACAGAAAGGTGTTTTCGTGTTTTTTGTCTTGTGATTCGCAGTGTTTTTGTACGTATTCGTCGCGTCTATCCATCTCTAAGCGTGCCTACAGTCGTGAGTTTCTGCTCGATGTCGGCAGAACCACATTTTTAGAGTTAAACTCTGTGCACGCCGAAGAAGTGCGGGACCTCGGTCTGCTCCGGATGCCCACACCATCACCGACCCCCACTACGGCATCTCGCCCACAGCGGAGGCGCCACAAGCGGCGCGAGAGGAAGCAGAAGAGGGGCAAGCGCGGAGGTATCCGGGCTAGGCTAGCGGCTAACCCACACAAGCCAGCTATCCCCACCATCGTACTGGCTAACGTACGCTCTTTGGACAATAAACTGGACTACATCCGACTACTACGCTCGACTCAGAGGACTGTAAGAGACTGTTGTGTTTTTGTGTTCACGGAAACATGGCTCAACAACAGCGTTCTGGACTGCGCTATTCATCTCGATCAGCTGACATGCTATCGAGCGGACAGATCTCGCGTCGAGGGAGGTAAGACCCGCGGCGGCGGGCTTTTTGTTTACATCAATGATGCGTGGTGCCGTTGCTGTTGTGGTCTGCAAACACTGCTCACCCCTGGTGGAGTTTATGATTATTAAGTGCCGGCCGTTCTATCTACCGAGGGAATATACAGCCATACTGCTCGTTGCTGTATACATCACTCCCAACTCCAACAACAGCAACAGGAGCGAGGAACTAAATAAACTGTACCAGCACATCAGTGAGCAGCAGACAGCCCACCCTGATGCTTTTCTCATCTTGGCTGGGGATTTCAACCACGCAGACTTAAAGAGTGTGTTCCCAAAGATACACCAACACATAGACTTTCCAACACGGTGAAACAATACTCTGGACTTTGTTTACACCACACAAGAGAGGAGCTTACAAGGCCCTTCCCTTCCCCCACCTCGGTGCCTCAGACCACCTCACTGTCATGCTAATGCCTGCATACAGACCACTTGTTAAAGTCCCCAAACCAGTTCACAAACAGATACAAAAGTGGCTGGAAGGGTCGTCAGAGGCTCTTCAAGACTGTTTTAACACCACTGACTGGAATATGTTTAAGCAGGCTGCCACATACAATAACACCACAGACCTCCAGGATTACTCAGAGACTGTCACTGCCTATATCACCAAGTGTATTGATGATGTAACAGTCTCAAAGACCATCACTGTCCGGGCCAACCAGAAGCCGTGGCTAACAGGGGAGGTCTACGGGCTCCTGAAGACGCGGAACGCTGCCTTCAGAGCTGGAGATGAGTTGGGCTTGAAGACAGCTAGGGCCAACATTTCCCGCGGCATCAGAGAGGCTAAGAGACTGTACTCCAGGAGGATAGCCCATCGTTTCAGTGACAGCAGAGCCACTCGGAGCCTGTGGCAGGGGATACATACCATTACGGACTACAAGCCCCCACCACGCACCTGTGACGGCACCATCTCCCTGCTGAACGAGCTGAACGTCTTCTTCGCTCGCTTTGAGGCACAAAACAGCACCACTGCACAGAAGACTCCACCTCCTCCCGGCGACCAGGTGATGACGCTATCCCCTGACAGTGTGAGGAGATCCCTCAGCAGGATCAATGCACGCAAAGCTCCCGGTCCTGACAACATTCCTGGGCATGTACTGAGAGACTGTGCAGTGGAACTCACCGATGTCTTCACAGACATTTCAACATCACTCTAAGCCAGGCTGTTGTCCCCACATGCTTCAAAGTTACCACCATCATTCCAGTCCCGAAGAGGTCGTCTCCATCCTGCTTCAATGACTATCGTCCAATTGCACTTACCCCCATCCTCATGAAGTGCTTTGAATGGCTAGTCATGCACCATATCAAGTCTGCCCTCCCCCCCTCCCTGGACCCCTTCCAGTTTGCATATCGGTCCAACCGCTCGACCGATGATGCCATCGCCCCTACCCTCCACTCAGCACTCGCACACCTGGACAAAAAATACTCATACGTCAGAATGCTGTTCATAGACTTCAGTTCAGCATTCAACACAATCATCCCTCAACAGCTCATTCACAAATTGGTACAGCTGGGGCTCAACACTTCGCTGTGCAACTGGCTGTTGTACTTCCTGACTGGGAGACCTCAGGCAGTATGGGTTGGCAGTAGCACATCCAGCACCATCACACTGAACATTGGGGCCCCCCAAGGATGTGTGCTGAGTCCCCTCCTTTTCACTCTGCTGACCCACGACTGCACACCGTCACACAACTCCAACCTCCTTATTAAGTTTGCGGATGACACGACTGTAGTGGGTCTCATTAGCAACAGAGATGAGACAAACTACAGGAGCGAGGTGAGCCGCCTGGCCGGGTGGTGCAGTGACAACAATCTCTCTCTGAATGTGGAGAAGACGAAGGAGATTGTTGTTGACTTTAGGAGAGTGTGCACTCAGCATGCTCCTCTGACCGTCAGTGGTGTGACTGTGGAGAGAGTGAGCAGCACCAAGTTCCTGGGTGTGCACATCACAGAGGATCTCTCCTGGACTGACAACACCACAGCACTGGCCAAGAAAGCACAGCAGCGTCTCTACTTTCCTCCGCAAACTGAGAAGAGCCAGATCCATGGCCCCCATCATGTGCACCTTCTACATAGGCACCATCGAGAGCATTCTGACGAGGTGCATCACTGTGTGGTATGGTGCCTGCAACGCGTCCTGCCGCAAGACACTTCAACGCATAGTGAGAGCAGCTGAGAAGTTCGTTGGTGCCTCTCTCCCCTCCCTTCCGGACATTTACAACACCCGTCTCACCCGCTAAGCCTTCTGCATTGCAGTTGATCCCCCCACCCCCCACACACCGCTTCTTGTTCAGTCTGCTGCCATCAGGGAGGAGATTGCGGAGTCTCCAGGCCAGGACCAGCATACTGAAGGACAGCTTCATCCATCAGACTGTCAGGAAGCTGAACTCCCTCCCGAACTTGCCCCCCCTCCCCTCTTTTGCCCCCCGCACCTCTGAACTCTGACCCTCTGACAGACTCTCCCACTCCTCCCTCCCAAATACACACACACACTGTTACTTTAATCAGTCTGAATAAGCTCTTGCACTACAAATCATTATATCTGCACTGTTTTTTACTTTACTGGTTTGCACTCTATCTGCCATATGCATTGTGCTTTATATATTTTTTACATTTTTTAAAAATTTGACCTTATTTGTATAGTTGTATTTTATATTTAATCTGTATTTATGTTCTACTGTTAGTGTTATCTGTATGCACCAAGGATCTGAGAGTAACGCAATTTAAATTCTCTGTGTGTATGTGCTGTACATGTGGAAGAATTGACAATAAAGCAGACTTGACTTGACTTGATTTCAAATGATGTGTCTTGTCTTTTAGCTGGTTTCTGATAACTTTGACTGTCTCTGGAATTACTTCCAGAAGTGGAGACTTAATCAGCTGCATGGTTCTTTCTCTGCTCAGAATCTCTTTCTGCAGGAATTCCATAACTTCTGAGAATTTCCATTCATTGCTGGTTCCTCTCTGTCGACTGTACTGGAGAGTAATGTCATCTGGAATCATCTGTAGCAGAACAGGGCACAACAAACTGCCATATGCCTCTGATGCGACACCCAGTGATTCTAAGCTGCGGATATGTACTTCACATTCATCATAAAGTTGTCTCAGAGCAGTGACGTCGTTTGATTTCTTTACTGGGCAGGGATTCAGCAGTTTGGTCATATGCGCGTTAATAAGCAGGTCCTTTCTTCCGAACCGATTTTGCAGCAGCTCGATCGCGTGAACATAATTACTGTCTGTTAACACCAGTCTTTGAAGCAGCGCCGGTTAGGTACGTCTTTAAGTATTTAAACTTCTCTGTTTTGCTCAGCACATCATTCTTGTGAATAGCGGTTTCAAACTGATTCCAAAAGTCTTGCCACTGACTGATTTCACCATTAAACTTGTCGATAATCAACTTGGGCAACTTAACTGTTTGTCTGTTTAGCGAGGGCTCTGTGCTGCTCGGTCTGCTGCTTTCCCGGTTTCTCTGTATCACTCGGTGCGCGTGTGATTTCACGGTAATGACTCGCTCTTTATACTCCTCAACATCAGCGATTTCATTCTCCAAATCATCAGTGTCTGTCCCTTCCTCGATTCTAACATCCAACTCCAGCAGGTTTCCTCTTTTTCAGATAACAGGGCTAACAGTTCACGTAATCAGTCAATGACCGGATCTTCTGTCTACCTCTGTTTCGATGTCTTGTAAAAGTGTCGTTGTGGAAGCGCGTACAGCTCTCTGTTTTCTGATTAGTCTTTCAAGTCACTCCGCCATTTCGGGTGTTGCTTGCTAGTATCCCGGGTTTCGGCACCAGACGTTTGTCGTGTCTTCTTCGCTTAACAAGCAATAATGAACACTGACGACTTGAATTAAAACAAAATAACTGATTTACTGTAGTTTCAGATAGTTTTACAGGGATTCATTCACTGTTCAGCAGCGTACACACATACTCAGTTCACTTCTTCTCAGCGCGCTCTCTATCTGAATAGCATTATGGGCAATGTTTTCTTAAAGGGGAACAGCCCGATAAATTACTATATATACTGTTTCATTTTCTTATTATTGAAAACAATGAATTAAACATTATACTAAGCATTTATGACTCATATTAATCTAATTTAAGTTACAACATATTTAGGTCACAACTACCTGCAAGTCACACTTTTTGATGCCATTGTTATAAGACAATTTTGACAGCATACAGACAAGTTGTCCGCTGGGCCTATGGCATTCTGAACAGGCACACCAGGAAGCCCTTACCTTCATGTGTTGTGTCAGCCATTAGAAGACAGTTTCCAGAGCAAGGAAGACTTTGTAAAGGTTTTGAATGGCCCCATTTTGGTGACAATCAATAAAAAATCATCACAATCACAAATTGTCTTACTGCATAAAAACTTGTTTATGAAGTTTACATCAGATAAATATCAAGCAGATCTACATTTATGGTTAATTCAATTCAGTTTTATTTATACAGCACTAAATCAACAAATATTATTTACCAGCACTGTTAATACCTAATTCAAAACACAACATTGCAACTGTTAATAAATATATATATATATACATGTGTAGATGTACTAAACGTATACTACTGAAAGAAAAATATACCATCTGACCCATTTAAAAACATTTAACAATCAGTCTGGGTATCACACCAGATATATCTGGGTGTTGTTAATGTGTGTTAAATCGTGAATGCTGTGCTAGATGCATAACAACAGCCTCATCTTGTTGATCCTCTGGAGGGATCTGGAAAGAGGAGCAGGTGTAGTTGAAGACAGTGCTGCGTTCTCGTAGAGCCTGTGTGGCAACCCTTTCCGTCAAGCAGGTAACGTTTTTATTGCTAACATAGCGGACTCATCAAAAAAATACATTGGCATCATGTATTAAAAAGAAAATAATCACTTCACCCGATGTTTAAGTGAATAAAATAGCCCTGACAGCCTTACTTACCGGAGTTCCACAACTATTGACTTTGTTTTCTCTCACCGGACTTGTGTGGGTAGTCCTGAGTAAACCAAAAAGAGGAAAGCAGGCATTTGGACCAAAGCACTGTGAGGCAAGGGAGGGGAGACTCAATTTTTCTAAACTTAAAATGCATTTTTTTGTGTGTGTTGTTTTACTACTTACACAATTATTTAAAGTATAAAACATTGTTATTTACAATACTCAGCGTGGTTTTTAATCATATTTTTTTGTGGGGACAACCCTCAGATGGTATTTCCGCCTATGCCTGAGTCTGTAGCTCAAGGCTTGAGGATCATATGCTATATACAGTACCATGACATTTACATGTAACTATTAGGTACCATGTTTTTATCATGGTGTATGTCTGTGATAGAAAAGAATACTTTTTTTATTAGTGTACCAAAATTAGGCTCACTTGTTAGGATGAATTGACTGTAAGGCAGAATGTTGTTTGAGTAAAACTATAAGGTGGATGATGATGCAGCCATAATACAACATGGCACCCATATACAGGGTGTCCGCGGGTCCTTAAAAATTCTTAAAAATTCTTAAATAATGTGTCCTAATATAAGGCCCTTACAAGGTCCTTAAATCGGATTTGTGGGTCTTAATTTTTTTTGGTCTCATTACCGCTGAAATATCTTAAATCTGACGGACCTAATGACTTTACAATCATTGGACAGACCGAAGATTTTTTCTTCCCTGCGGTAAATTACTGCGTCATCAGAGAGAATTGCAGTAAGTTAGCAGAATACAGAATACAAGCTCGCGCTGAGGCTCACTCTTGTTTGTCTCGAGACTTCAGAACACATGAGCGTGACCGCACACATAAACTCAGAAGAAACACACTGAGGTAAACATTCAAAATGTTTCGTTTATTCATATAACATGATATAGTTAAATAACACCATTACCAAGTGAGCTATTTTACTTCATATGCCACGACAAAAAAAAACATTCACAACACCTACTGAGTGCAGGCATTACGTGAAGTCTAGCGCTCTGCCTGATCACTGCATGATTCAGTCTATTAAAATACATTCAGACTGATCATAAATTCAAGACATGGGGGCAGAAAATGTGTATATTTATACTCAAGTTCACATGGAAGAGTGCCTTTTTTTCTCCAAAAATGACCATATACAAATGTGATATTGATTTTTTTACAACAGTTCAATAAACTAGAAGTTTTATTAAGAGACTTACGTTTTAGACACCATATTGCTTGTTTTTGCTCTATTTCGCCAACAAAAATAATTCCAAACAAAGCCACAGTGCTGTTTTGTGTCTCTGAGCAACATGACGTTGTTTTGTTTCTGAATGAATCAACCGTTTTAAATGATTCGGTTCAATCGCAATGATTCGCTTATTAACAGTGATTTGCTGCCATCTATTGGCGGTTTTAATTTCACATTTAAAGTATCTTTTCATTTTTTTAAATTATTTCAAATATCAGTATTCAATGTTTTATGTTTAATATATCAAAACATTATTTATGCATTTGTAACTGCAGGTTAAATGCATTCATGTCCTGCATTAAACATGGGGGGGGGGGGGTGTAAACCATCTAAATGCCCCTTCAGGTGCAGCTTATGTCCTGGATTGCAAAGATGAATTTTGTTGATGCTGATTTCATTTGATTGGTAACAGCCCAAATGTCGTATTATTCTAATTGGCTGATTAAATGTAAGAATTTGACTCAAAAGATAATGCTCACTTATAGAAAAATGGCTTTATAAAGGTAAAATGCCCATAAAAGGTAAAATCTATTTAAACTTATCTGACCACCACACAGAATATGAAGAATATCAAAAACTTTGTCAGCTGTCCACGAAAGTCCTTAAGATACCAGCATGATAACACACTCAATCAGTTGAATGAATGACTCAATACTCACTCATTAAGTGACTTACCGTTTGTTGAGAAGTTTGTTGAAAAGTATGAAAAGTATTTTTCCCCTCAACATTTCTTATTTGTATATTCATAAATGCATTTTAAACATTAATCTCTTAACATTATTTATTGCAGTTGTAATTATTGTTATTTGCAGTGTAAATTATTTAATCTGACTGGTAGCAGCCCTATAGTGTATATTGAATTTATTGATAAATTGTAATAATTTGACATGTAAGATGATGCATACATCTAAAAAGGTTAAAAATAGGCCTTTTGTAAAGGTAAATATGCAGATTTAAGCATGTAAAATCTGATAGAACACTGATGAAAATATTGTTTCAGAATAAATTGTTTACACCACCAAAACTCTCAGTGATGCAGTTATTTTGTGGGGATATTTTGTATGGAATATTGTCTGCTGACATGAAAAATTCATTGTATATCATGTAATATTTATTACAGCAATGATATTTTGTTTTCTTTTTTAATTTATACACATTAAATATTACATATTGTATGTAATAAAATGTGTATTTCCATTACAGGTTTAGGTCTTAAATTTCATATAAGGTGGTATTAAAAAGGTCTTAAAGTCTTAAATTTAACTTGTTCAGGTCTGCAGAACTGATCTACATATTATATATTTCAACAAAATTCTTCATGCAGAGTTTGATAGATCTCCCTGACTTAAACCTATTTTTAATTTAGAAACTAAAAATATTGTGCGATTTAATAGTAGTAATAATAAGTATTTTTTTAAGTGTATGGATTTTAATTGTTTTCCCTTTATTTTTGTTTTTATAGTGTGGATCATGCAGGAGACATCAGGATTAGAACAGCACCAAAGAAATGTAAGTTTATACACTTTTCTTTTTAAATTGTGAGTGATTCATATTTTCTATACCCTAATCCTACAACAATTTGATTTTATTTCATTGTTGTTATAAATGTGATTATTCTTCTTGTGTTCAGATACATGTGATCTCACACTGGATTTAAACACAGTAAACACTCACCTAACTCTGTCTGAGAGGAACAGAAAGGTGACGCTTGGAACAGAGAAGCAGCCGTATCCTGATCATCCAGACAGATTTGATGAGTGTCATCAGGTTCTGTGTAGAGAGAGTCTGACTGGATGCTGTTACTGGGAGATTGAATGGAGCGGGAAGGAAGGGGTTAATATATCAGTGACATATAAAGGAATCAGCAGGAAAGGAAGGAGTAATGACTGTTGGTTTGGATACAATAAAAAGTCCTGGAGTTTGATCTGCATTAAAAACAGTTTCACTGCTAAATACAATAATAAGATCACAGTCATATCTGCCCCTTCACATCACTCTAACAGAGTAGGAGTGTATCTGGACTGTTCAGCCGGTCGTCTGTCCTTCTACAGCATCTCTGACACACACACACTCACACACTTACACACATTCAACACCACATTCATTGAACCCCTCTATGCTGGATTTGGGCTTTATTCTAGTAGTTCAGTGTCTCTATGTGAAATTAAACCGCTTCCTGTGAGAAACAACTGAGATACACTTTTTCATGTCAAATTCCAATGTGGAAGGCTGATATCTGTCAGGGACACGTAATATGGAATGGCTACAGTGGCCCGAACCATTGCCCCTTTTTGTCCACATGGACTGACGTGCCTGTCTAAAGCAATAGTTTAATTTTAATTTTAAATATTAAATTTTTTTAAGCTTAGCAGAAGATCAATATTAGTTTAAAGTATGAATCTGGGGAAGGAAAAGCATCTTAAGTGGATTTAATGTGTTACATTGTCTCCAGTGTCATGTGGCGAAGTAAATACTTTCCATTTCTCATGCAATACAAATATTGAACCCTGCATTAAATGAAACTATTGTGAATCATCACTCTAATAACAAATAAGAGCTAAATACATGAGCAAGTTGTAAACTTTTTAATCTGTGATTAAGTGTGGTTTGTCTATTACAGCATAGAATCTGGAGTAATCTGTGAATGTGTAAAAGGTGACTTCTTTTCTTCAGGATATGTTTCTTATTTATTCTTTAAGTATACTGTTCAAAGGTCGGGGGTATTTATTATTTATTTAAATAATATTTTATATGAAAGGGTGCATTAAATGAGTAAAAAGTGACAGTGGATTCTACATTACAAAAAAAATCTATTTCAACTAATTGTTGAACTCCCTTTCATCAAAGGAATTCTGAAAAACATTTCCAAAAAAATAATTCCACAAAAAAAAAAAAAAATATAAGCAGCACAGTTTTCAATATTGATAATAGCAAGAAATGTTTCTTGAGCAGCAGATCAGTATATTAGAATGATTTCTGAAGGATCACCCCCCCCCCCCCCCCCCCCCCCTTGTGACACTGAAGACTGGCGAAATGATGCTGAAAATTCAGATTGCATCCACAGGAATAAATTAAATTTTTTAAAGTATATTAAAATAGAAATGTTATTTTAAATTGTAATAATATTAAATTTTTTTTACTGTATTTTTGATCAAATAGCCTAAATGCAGCCTTGGGGAGCATAAGAGACTTCTTTCAAAAAATATTAAAAATGCTGACCCCAACACCTTGATGGTAGTGTAATCTGGTTTTTGTTTTCTAAGTTAATAGATAATATTTATATTAAAATGTCTGTACAGCCTCAATCCCCTTCACTCATTATCAACTGTCTGTATTACAAGTCAAACTGATTGTTCAATAGAGTCATGTCAGATTTAGTCTTTGTGGGACTCAATGATCAGGAAAGTTTGAGAATCCCTCATAGTTGTAGAGCTTGAATACATTCAGTGATCAGCTTATGTCTTGAGCTCAGCATTATTATGTGCTGATATTTTATCCTGTTAATGAAAGAAATATTCAAAGAAATTTATGATTGACATTCATCTCATTTTTATTAAGCAATGACAAATAAACAAAAAATATTTAGAAAATGTATTTTTCTTTTTGGAAATCAATATTGCTAAACCTTTCAGATACAAAAATAATTGTAATTTAGGCAGTAGGAATTGTCCTCAAAAATAAGGCAGATGTGATACATTATAAATTTGCCATTTTTTACAGGAAATTTAAACTTCTTATTGTCAGGACAGAGTAATGTTTCTGTAAATGATACTCCATCAACCCATTCTACACAAACAGCTTATCCTCTGTAGAATTGTGGGGATCCTGTATACTTTCCCAGCATCTCAGGTCACAGGTGGGAACTCTTCATGAATGGATGGTCAGTCTATTTAGTTTGCCTTAAGTCTATAAATTAAGACTGTTTTGAATCTATGAAGCATGAAGCTGATTCAAATGAAACAGTAGGTTATTTGTGTTGAGAGCATTCTAGTGAATCTCTGATTCTTTTGCAGTACATGATGTATCTCGTGTCAATATTAGTGACTGGGATGGTTTGATGTTTGTAGGTCAAATCTGGCACGACAACTAGTTAATGCTAGCTAGTAAATTATTGCCGATGCCAGCATGCAAATGTGTCGTATATATCTCATCTAAAAAAAGGAACATGATAAAATATTCAAGTTAAAGTAAAGGACAGGATCAGAAAAATAACAAACGTTTATTTTTGTTCTCAAAATCAAACTGCCATCTTTGTAATCTCCAAATGTTGTCATTCATTATTAATTACATTTGCTTTAATAAGATTTATAGAATACTAACTCAATAGTTAAAAGTGTGACAACTAGCCCCAGTCTCCCTCTAAAACGATTTTGAGTTGAATTTCAAAAAAATTATTACATCATGAGCAATACTACTGCAGTTATACAAAATCATTAAAGGAATAGTTCACCCAAATATGAATTTTTGCTAAAAATGTCATCACCTTGGCTCCAAGATGTAGATGAGTTTGTTTCTTTATCTGAGCAGATTTGGAGAAATTTAGCATTAAAATCACTTGCTCACCAATGGATCCTCTGCAGTGAATGGGTGCCGTCAGAATGAGAGAATGAGAGGCATTTTAACTCCAAACATTTGCTTCTGGGCAAAATAGTAGAGGTCTGCACGGGACTATTTTTTCCCTGCCCTCTCCCGCAAGGTTCTGTTCCGCACCCACCCGCTCCCCGCTATTGTATTAACTCTTTGTTCACCCGCTGTCCGCTTAGAATCATTTTCTTCCCGACCCAACCGCTCCCGCTAAATTTAGATCTCGTTTCCAAAATCTCACATTTAAATTTCCGCTACTGAAAGAAAGAGAGATAAGCTAACAAATAAAAGTGTAGTCTGCACGAAACTGTATGTTATTTCATTCGTCTTGTCAAGAGTCTTGAATTTATTGACTTTGACTTGAATTTAAATGAATTATCTTAAGACACAAAATTCGTTAATATTTTATGCAACACATAGGAAAAAAGTGTCAGAGAAAATTAAAATGTTGTACAAAAATTGTATTTCTTATTTTTATTCGTCTTGTCAGGATACAATTCGTTTAAATCAAAATCATTTTCATCATCGTTTTCATTTGTAAATGGTACTTGATCTGTGCATATTTCTTTGAGAAAGCAATATAGATTTTATCCAGAAGCAATGGTTTGAAGTTACGAACATCTT
>JADLZN010003917.1:0-156459 GCA_018155175.1 Sinocyclocheilus anophthalmus | reverse complement strand
GTAAAGTACTTCACGCATTGAATGCAGACTCTCCCGTTTTAAACATCTACTACACCCATGTAACTTTTGACCTCTCATCTTGAATATCTTCACACTTCAGTGCACATTTATGTCTTTCACTCAACCTTGATTCATGACATTTCACACTTGATTTATATTGTTGTGATGACATTGGGTAAGTTTTTGATTTATGAAATTGGATTGCTGACTTGGAACTCGACATCCTGACATGTGAATCAGCACTTGTGTTGCAGTATTTTTGAGACGCTTGACAGGCAGATTGTTTTGCATTAAGATGAGATATTATTCTAGTCTTTGATTTGAAGATGAAAGTCTGACTGGAGTCCGTGATTTGTTGAATCATGGGAACATTTTCCTCTTCTAAACTGGCAAGTGTGGCACTGTTAGACCTGGAAAAGAAAAAAAGAAAGTACGCAATGTACTATTATTAGCATTCATAAATCTTATAAGATTGAGACATTGGCTGACACTCATATGTCTTACCTTGTGTTTCCGAGATCTTGTTGAATCTGCTTTCGATGTGCTATATTGATTGGGTACAAATAGAAAAACACTAAACCCACCAGCAAAAAGGCGATTGGTATGGGGGCCCAAAGCAAATTCAGTGCCACGACGACTTCATCCGCATGACTACATGCACCTGCTTTATATCCTGTGAAGTTTCCAAAATTGTACACCTGTTTGCTTATATAAATAATAGCACACCTCTCCCTAATAAGATTTAATGTTTCATTGCGCAAGTGGTTCAGGATTAGCTAGTTGCGTGCAGAAGTTTAATCAATGATTAATGGCCAATGATAAATAAGAGTGTCCAAGATGAAGAAAAGGAAACGCCTCATAAAAATGTAGTTTAAAAGACATGTGCCGAGTTCTTAGAAATGTACTCTTTGTATTCACGTTGGTTTGATATGGTTTTCAAAAGTTTGAAATGTTATGTGGTGTAACCATCAAGTAAAAACATTTTAGCCTAACATATCGTCCTTACATCTGAATACATGCAAGTGTACACATCTTAAACATTATGTATTAATTAAAAAAAATCATTCATATGTTTTTGGAAGGCTGCACCACATGACATTTTACAACCTGAACTAACCATGTCGTAAAAAGTCAAGTAATTTAATTGACAATGTAATAAAACAAGTGCACAATTTCCCTTTAAAATATAAATGTTACCAAAAGTGATGGCAATGTCCTGCATAAAACTTGATGTGAAGATTTACTGATGGATCGCCAAGTGCTAAACTCTTCATGGTGAGGAATGCTGGCCTGATTAGCAGAGATGAACAGCGTGAAGTGGACAGATCTAGGTCTTACTATTACTCACCAAGGTAACAAGGGCAGTGCCGCTAAACTAGATCCAGCCAAAGCACACATGACCATGTACACTGGAAAGTTATCTGGAATGGAAGGACCACCAGAGCTGTTATGAGAAGCTATGGAGAAACCACAGGCAAATTAAAGATCGATTGACAAAAAAAATGTTAAGTGTTTACGGTGGGAACAAAAAATGTACTGTGATTAATCATCTGGGGAAGTGTGGTGATATCTATTAGTCAAAAAGTTTACCTTATTCACCTGTGGTGTCTTGCCTTTAAGCAAACACACATTTCTAGTGTCTCAAAGTTGAAAATAGAGATTCAATAAATCTATAATCCTACTTACCAACCCATCAAATTGAAACAGAATCTGAATGTTTCTGTGAAGGCATGAATGGATGAAAAGCAAACTCCTAGCAAATGGCTCATTCATGTGGACTGAGCTGTTGGAACAGCATGATGTCTGTGATGGAACGGACAGCATTTAACACGGTGATGCTTTACAACAGGTCAACAGTTTATATTCTCAGACCCTATTGCATAATTTACATATGTTATGGCTGCACATGAGCTTTTTGAAAGTCAAAATCATTTATTCGTAAAGGCAAATCCCATTCAGCATATTACAAAAATGATAGCTGCAAATTAAAGGGATAGTTTTAAAGATAGATTAACAAGTTTTTGTCCACATACAGTGAAAGCCAAAGTTCTTTGGACCACAATGTTCTGCAAAATATCATCTTTTGTGTTCTGCCGGAAAAAACTAAAAACTTTGACATGAGGGTGAATAATGGCGGACCTTCCATTTTGGGTGAACGTGTCTGTATGAAACAATAAAATGTAGAGGTCTTGGTGTGTGGTTTTAAATCAGTGGAAAAGCAAACACATTTATTTGATTACTGATATGTGAGCTTTTTCTTGCACTATAGGAGTTACACATACAAAATAAAAATAAGTTTTTTTTAATCAAATTATTATATTTTTTTAATTCTCAAAACCAGCATATTACTTTAAAAAATGTCTCAATTTCAGCTTTGTTTACATAATTGAGGGCCGCTCAGGACGAGAAGGACCGCCGTTGTGTTGGATTGTGCGTTAGAGGGGGGGGGGTGTTTTTTTTTTTTAGGTGAAATATCACAGGCTCAAATTTTCCATTACAGATTGTGCAGAGGAAACCCGGTTCTCTAACACTTCTAAGTATACACTAACCAATGATAAAGCTATGAGAATAGTCGCTATAATATTTGCAAAGTTTCTTCGTATGCTTCCCCGCGGAAAGTCGTTTTAAGTGAATGGTACGGTCCAGCACTTACTAGTACTGTTGTTCTTTCAGCGGATGGAAGCTGTAAGTTATCCGCTGTTCCTATCATGAAAGGCCTCCGAGACTTAAGGCTTTACTATTATCATTATTATTTTTAAATCTCTCTCTGATGTAGGATTTAACTGTTTAAATTTTTTTTTAAGTACGACTCAAGTTTGGGAGCAGGTCAATGGGAAATGTGGCAGTTAGGACCGTCCTTTGAAGTCTTTTCCCTTTTCGTCGCTGGATTGATCGTGTAATTGAGAGAGTGTAGCTTGAACAGCCTCATGCTTTCACCGGGTCAAGAGGAGCACTGTGCGCCCACCAAAGAGCCAGTAAAGTACGGCGAACTGGTGGTTTTGGGGTGAGTCCACGCGCGCAGCTATTTTTCCTCGTGTGTGTCCAATATTGACGACTTTGATTCTCTGATATTATTCGCGGTTTCTAAGTTACATTCGTTCACGTGCCTTTTAATAATCTCAAAATAGGCTTCTTTAGAAAGCCATTTTCTCAAGCATATTTTTGAGCCTCTGTTTAGTTCATAACTGCGTTTTTGGAGAGTACGGAAATAGTTTGTTTACACACAGACCTCCCAGCTCCTAAAATTGACGCACTCACGTTACTGCACAAATGAAACACGAGCGCTGTAACGAGTGCTGTCTGTACGTTTAAACGAGCCTCTAAGAACTACATTATTTTTATGCACGAAAAATCATCCTCTAAGGTAATTTCCCTATGATTTAGAAACACGCATTTACCCCATCATGGGGGGTGGATGGTTTAGCTGTGAATTGGTTTCATCCTCGAGGCTCTTATTTTGGCCCCAGCGTTCGGATCTTGATGGGACTTTCTCATCGGGCTCGTTCATCATCTGCACGAGATTAAGGGCGGTGGAGGAATTCGGAAGCAGCCCACTAAAGTTATTTGTTCCCCCTCCTTTTCTGTGACTGAGCACAGAGGTTGTCTCCTTTTTTACAATACCCCCCAGGGCTTTTCAAAACATTCATGGAGCACTACATATGTTGGATGTCTTCCTCGTTAGTTAAAAGATGCTCTGTATGTGCTGGTTTGGATGTGTCAAATAAGGGCAATCCAAAATTTGCAAGACTCATTTCGATAGCATTACAATCAAAATCATCCCAACTCTTGAGATATTTAAAGGGGTCATATGAGGCGGATTTTATATTTATAAATCTCCTTGTGCATAAAGAGATCTGTAATTCTTTATAAAAGTTGAGTCAGCCACGCCTACCTAAAATGGGCTCGTTCTAACACGCCCCCACATGTCTACGTCACTGTGTGGGAAGATTTTGCATAACACCGCCCAAATGTTCCCCGCAAAGAAAGAAGGCGTAACTTTTATTCTCGCTGTAGTATTGTTGTTGCCGCTGCCGCCATGTCGTGAAGGCGCTGTGTGCTTCGTTGTGAAAGCGAAACTACTTTGTTTGGTCTTCCAAAAGAGGATGATATCCGCTTCGTCATGCCTGGAGCTGATCCGTGCTGGTCGCTGAGGAAATACATCAACTTCGCGCTGTGGATCGCCGATCGGCTTCACCGTGGACGAGCGGAGTCCAGCCCGGGGTCGTCACATGAGGTTGCCGCAAGCCCGCCCACCTCCGCTCACTCAAGGCCGCCGTGTGTGACGCTGTGTTTCGTCGTGAAAGCGAAAACTACTTTGTTTGGTCTTCCAAAAGAGGACACGACTAGAAATCAGTGGTTAAGTTGTATTTACAACACTGTTCCAGAACAGTTCAACCCAAATATTCAGATGTGTCCAGCGCATTTTATGGAGGACTGTTTCCTGATCCTGGTAGAGTAGACTACAATGTCGGCTGTTCTGACTCACAGACTGTAATTTTTTTTTTTTTTTATAAAGTAGGGCTGCACGAAAATCGAATGCGGATTGAACGCGCATCTTATCAGTAAGCCGCTTTGGAATCAGCACTACTCGGAGCCATGGTTAATGTTTTTGTCTGGCCTGACAAGGCATCACAGTATGGTAAGGGGCGTAACATTTCCGTCACACGCTTGCGGTATTCGGCCAATCACAAAGCACTGGATAGCTGGCCAATCACAACACAACCTGTGTGAAATAATGGTAATATTTCAAGTCAAACACTTGCTGAAGCAACTTAGGTTTACTTGATTATCCATATCATTTTTTTCAATTTTTAGAAAAATCACAACCTCGTCCGTGATCTCAAACTGTGTGGCTGTTATAGAAGTGTTGCAGTATAAGATCATCTTAATCATTCACTATGATTTATGAAGTAACAGAACAGAATCACTTAGATCAGATCCTTCAGTAACGACAAGCTTTTGTATCTGGATCTGTCACTTGTACCTGCTGGATCTGGATCTCTCGCTCCAGTAGGTTCGGCCCGTTCACTCTCATGGGGAAGTCAGTGCGGGGCAGCAGCACAGTGTCCCGGTACCGGCCCGCTGCGTCTCCGGAGCACAGACAGCGCAGTCCCCATCGAGCCACACCGCCGAACCCTACCGCCGAACGCCGAACCAGCAGCATGAGGGACTCTGACAGGAGAGTTTGCGACTAGGATGAGAGTTTGTTGTGGGATGTGACCTCCTCCTCCGCATGGGCGTCACTCGGTGTCTACCGGAACCATAAAGCAACGCACATCTACGGGAGCTGAGAAGAAACAAACTCTCCACATAAACAAAAACGCTTTTTTCATGATGTGAATGGGGATTTGAAACGCAAGAGGGCGCTGTGGGGTCACTAATAACGACTTCGAAGGCAGGTTTAGACAAAAAAAAAAAATTTTAATCTTTAAAATGCTTAGTTTTATTAACAAAGCTTTTCGTTTTAATTGTGGGGGCTAAGCATGTAATGTAATATAAAGAGGATTGAAAGATGTACAAATAAACGTTCCCCAAAAGCCTGTTGTATCATATTTGATACATACATTTTAAATACGTTTCTTTAGTCCAATAAATAAAATTTAAAAACAATATAAAAACCTACTTTGCGATGCCTTAACGGAAAGCGGTCGTACAGTATACTGTACTGATGTTATGGTTAAGACTAACTTTAGCACAGAACTTAATATATTATTTCACTAAGATATAGCAAGAAAACCTGTAATAGCAGTTGAAAACATGAACAGTTTATTATTACCCTCATACCTCCTCGGTGGGCGGGTGTTTTTGACGTCACTTTGGGATTAAAAGGCCCAGGACTGCCCCATCACTGAGCACTGACCCTTGGTCCAGCAGGAAACTTCCCTGGAAGAACACAACACAGGCATAAAAATGAATCAAATCTGGATTCTGTGTTTTGCGGTGCTGATCATCACCATACCATTTTCAACTCAGGTAGGCACTATGCTTTTGTCATTTATAGCACTTATTTGTTGTGTTCATGTTTTAAATAGTAAGTACAATTAATAACATATGGTAGCAAAGTGTATCTACATGTAGATCCAGTATTATGAAATCACTCTCTAACATGGACACAGTAAAATGTGAGCACTTTTTCTGACTTTTCTTTGCCTTCTTGTTTGGTGTAGAATAGCGATGCTCAGAAGTCAGAAGGCAGTAGCTCAGCATCCTCTAGTACCTCCACAAATTCCAGCGCTGTAGGATTGGGTCCTGTGCCCACCACACTGTACCTGCTGATTCCTGCAGCCACCCTGGGCTTCATCCACTGTAGATCCTAGTGATGGATGGAGAGCGTTCGCCATAGATGACCAAGACAGAGACAGTGGCGAAATGGACAGCCATTCACCCAAAGAGCAAACTTTTCCACAAATCTTGAAGACAGAAGATGCCGCAGCTCACATTTTTGTAATGGAATTTAAGTAATGAAAATGAATAAAGTTTGGAGAATTTCTCAAAAAGGGATTTGTTTGGTTACACCTGTTTTAGAGCGCTTGAAAGACACCTGCAACTCAGGATCCTGCTACAGAGCTCTTTGTCGCGTTTTGCTCCAAAGTCACTGTTTTAGCTCACCTATGGCAAATTCTCTTGGAAGAGTTTGATTCTCCTATGCTCAGTATATGATTGAGATTAAGCAGGTTTTAAAAAACTCCATTACTTAAATCAGTAATCACATTTCAATTTTAGCCCAATTTCCATTTCTGTAATGACATTATGGGTACTACAAATGTATAACTTTACTATAAATGTGATCAATGTACTACATCTCAGAATGTGTCTGTATGCACAATTAAAATAGATGATTGTATGTTTGTGCCATTTTTTCATTCAAATCAGTATTAATGTTTTCTCCTAAGATATATAATCAGAGTTTCATAATAGTTTTTCCCCATGTGTTTTATTCAAGAATTAGATGAGTACAAATACACTTAGAATAATCAGGATTCTCCATGTTTTCTCATGCCAACAACAAAGCGAACAAAGCAAAAGATAGTTTTGTAATAGTTTTAGTAAGGTAATAGGACGTAGAGTAGAAAATGCAGGTATCCTAGATTGAAATTTATTAGAGAATTTAGTGTATTTGACATTTTAAAAACTGCTTTAAGACATGAAGGCACTGTACTGATAGAGGATGTGATCCTCCTCTTAAACCAATGAGCAGGTGTTTAAACACGTCACACATCAGTCACTGTGAGAATAAAACTCCCCTCCCGCATCACTGAGCACAGACTCTCTGCCTCACAGAAAACATCTCTTGAAGAAAAAGAAGAAAAAGGCATAATCATGAATAAAATACTGGCATTGTGCATCGGGTTACTGATTATAACCTTACCTTTTTCATCTCAGGAGGTAGGCACTGTGATTTATTTCACTCTTGCCTTACGAATTTTTGGTTTTGCAGAATTTCCTATCTTTCTTATTTATTCTTTGATCATTTTTGTTCATTCATATTTAATCAAATTTGGTACATTTGTTAATTATTAGTTGCGTGTACATGCAAAATGTTGATTATACAAGAAAGGTGTGTCATCAGTTCTCTTTATACCATGTAGAAGCATGGTGGATTTTGTCTTCTCTACTTGATAGAGTCTAAGTTAATTATAATATAATTATAATTACAATATGTAAACATAATTTATTTAAATAGTAATACTACAACAAAGTGCAGTGTAAACAGCTTCTCAAATAAACTTTAAATTGACATTACGGTTAAAAAAAAAAGGGCGGGTAACCTAAAAGGGTTTTGTGGTAACATCAAAATTAACTGGCTCTAATTAAATTAGAGCCAATTCATTTTTATGTTACCCCAGAACGCCCACTTTAGGTTACCCGCTTTTTCTCTTTTTTTTAGATAGATAGATAGATAGATAGATAGATAGATAGATAGATAGTATGCTGTATAAGGCTGACTAAACTTGGTTACAGCAGAAAAAGTCATTTATAACAGTCCGATCAGGCAGAAATTAATCGGCAGCCAACTGCACTTTTCTACTTTTAAAAGTGCACATAATACAGTAATATAAAATAATCTGCTTATTTATTCTGACTTTTTTTCATGTTGGTGTAGGACAAAACTTCAGACAAACCATCTATCCCCACTTCAGCTGCTGCACCTAAAAATCCTGTGGCCAGTGCTGCAGGATTGGGTCCGCTGCCCACCACGCTGTGCCTTCTGATCCCAGCAGCCACCCTGGGCTTCATCCACAGTAGATCCTAAACTGGCAGGATGACCAAGAGGAGCAACGATAGATAGCCAGTCACATGAAGACCAAAGTTTTCCAAACTTCTTGACGATAGAAGACACAAGAACAACTCAACAAGAAGATGCCACAACAAATCACATTTTTTTTTTAATAATAATAAAAACTGGGATTTAAAGGAAAATTTCCACTGTATACTGTACCGAGGGTCCTCCAAACCCCAACAAAACCACACCATCAGTGTTTTAGCCCTGCTTTAAATTGGATTCATCAGTTGCAACATCTTGTAAAAGACTGTATGAATCTGATCGCTGTAATCCACCTTCTCCAAAATATTTTTGTACTAACTGTGATGAACTATTAATTGTAATGATTAAGAATGTGTCTATATGTACAATTAAAGTGGATGATTGTATATGATTGTGTGTGTCTATTTATCCAAATTCAAAGTAGCGTGTTATTTTTAAACATGCTATAATCAGACTTTAATTTATGCGTTTAGATTGTAATATTACACAAGATTGACATTTTATAATTAATCTTACATTGTCAATACAATTAGTGTGATCTTGTCTTTGAAACGATCTGTTTGGCGCACCTGTGTTTAGAGGAAGGAAGGCGTATGTGTGCAATCTTTTAGTTTTAACAACCGAACAAGCAGGTTACAAATATCTGTCAACCACAGCAGAATAAAAGAAAATGTGCTGTCACAACATCCAGCTAGTTCAATTAAAACACTCGAACACAGTTAAGCACCACACAGGACAATAAAGAGTTACTCAGACAGACCACCACTCAGATCAGAATCGGTTTGATTGCTCAGGATTCGATTGATTTGACATTAAAGGACCAAAAATGCTCACATGACAAAAGCTGCCATTTTCCTGGCAATGATTCAATGATTTCAGCAGCTTTGCCCACATCCTCCTACTCTGGAACAGATGTTTCCTTTTCTACAATTTCTGTCTTCATCACTGTCTCTCTTTTGTATACTCACTTCAGTCACACTTCGTTCTCTCTATCCAGATTGAAACATTGTTATTTCAAACTATACTCTTCCATTTTATTGAATTACATTTCTTTAAGCTCAGTTAACAGCTGGCCTACAAACTTATTTACACAAGATTCCTGTAACTGGATATTGTGAAAGAAACGGTAAGTAAACACTCACAAACTGAAGAGAAAGACTGAAATAGTATTTTCTTTCCAACACTGTTCATCTTTTTTTTTCTTTTGTACTACTTACAAAACGGTTACCTTAAACGGGTTAGGTCAGTTTTTTTGAGATTGTGCCCTTGTTCTGTCGTAAGATGTAAAACCACATTAGGTGTGTTGTGGTATACTGCAGGGGTTATACCCCCCTCCCCCCCCCACCCACAACACGACACTTGAATATCACGTAAATTCGTCCCCCGCACTTTTTCGGGAAAGTGTGTTCGCATAGAGGCTTTCAAAAGCCGATGTGAATAAATATAGATTTAAATTCAAAGATACAGGATAGTCTGTGCATGATCTGATGTTTTATTCGGACCCAGAATAAGGCGAGATGAACATCACAGAGCACTAAACACGGCGTGCAGTGTATGTTTCATTCATACTCGTAGCCGGAGGCCGCTCTCGTGCAGAAAGTCCTATTGAGGAATAAAAATAAATTTGTGCCTAATATGGACAAAAGCGTCCAGCTATCGCTGTATGAAAACAGTTGTTTTCACAGAAAACAGAAACGTTTGGAAACATGAAGACATTAAACATACGATTGTGACAATACTGTATATGGTTTATTTGTGTTTGTCAAGTCATCTCCAGGTAATAAATAAAGTATATGAACAATGCAGTGCTAACTGATTTAAAAAAAAGTGTTTGTAGTATATAAACAAATCATTATTATTGGTTATTGTCCAGCAGTTATCTGATTTCTAAGCCAATTAAAAGCTAGAAATGAGAGAAAAATTTAAGTTGACTGTACACTACCAGTCAAAAGTTTTTGAACAGTAAGATTTTTTATGTTTTTTAAAGAAGTCTCTTCTGCTCACCAAGCCTGCTTTTTATTTGATCCAAAGTACAGCAAAACAGTAACATTTTGAAAATTTATTTTTGCTAGGCATAAACTGTTGTCTATTGCATATATTTAAAAAATGTAATTATAAGTGTTTCAAAGCTGAGTTTGTGGCATCATGACTACAGTCACACATCCTTCAGACCCTCATTCTGATATGCTGATTTGTTGCTCAAAAAACATGAATAATAATAATTAAAAAAGGTTTTTGAGCAGCAAATCAGCATTAGAATGATTATGAAGGATGCGACACGAAAACTGAAGTAAGAGGCTGAAAATACCAGCTTGGATCACAGCAATCATTTTAAGTATATTAAAATAGAAAACGGTTATTTTAAATAGTAAAAACATTTCAAATTTTTACTGCTTTTGCTGTACTTTGGATCAAATAAATGCAGGCTTGGTGAGCAGAAGAGACTTCTTTATAAAACATTAAAAATCTTACTGTTCAAAAACTGTTGACTGGTAGGTTATATCTATTACAGAAATGTTATATTGTAATCTTATATATATACGTATATATATATATAACATTTCTGTCCCCCTCACTTCTGAAATGATGGCTACGCCCCTGGTATACTGTAAGTGGTCAGCTCACCCGAAACTTAAACAGGCAACAAGTACTTCAGAAGTGTGTTTGTGAGAAACTGCATTTGTCTTTTCATATTAGGTGAAGGACATGTAACCCTCCTGGGTTAACAGCAGTTCTCTCAGTAAACATTCCCAGACACTCTTGAGATGTTTGGTAAATAAATGCAAGTCTTTATTGTCTGAGGTTTCAATTACTCTGGGTCATTTCAAGTAAAGACTGTATAGTTTCTCGTAATGATCCCATAGGGGCCAAACTGATGGTAAACATAATGTCTCAGCTGTGTTGAATATTTACAATAAACATTATACCTGTTTGCTCCTCATAAATGGCTGAGATTGTTTGATTTGATTTGCAGTGCATTTGGCCCCTGAATTGATCATTTAAAGTTGATACTGAAACAAACCGCTAAGAGCCTCTAATTACTCGAATAAAATCTATTGTTGTTATTGTTAACTACTATTAAAACTTGTTTTCGGTAATTGGAAAAAGTGCAAATAATATAAATAAGTTTAAATTTGCCATGGTAACTAACTGAAATAAGTTTAACTAATTACTACTCAAATAAAAATAAAGCTATATAGATATATTTAAAGGAACAAAAACTCATAAAAAATGACAAAAGCACACAAAAATACAAAAAATGTTACAAATCTAAAAATGAAAGCTTCAAATTAATACTTTAATAGATAATAAAATAGTAAATAACTAGATTGAAAACTTTAAGTTGGCTTGAAAAAGCCTAGCTAGAAAGTTTGAAAAAGTTTGAAAAGCTTGCAGTCTGAGAGTTTTCAGTTTGAAGTAGATTGAAAGTTAAAATGTTAAAAATGTTTTCAAGGCAATACAGTCTATCAAAAAAACAGGTAGATGTTTAAAATATAAGGTATAAAACATATTGCTAAGCTACCTGGGGTGGTTGCTAGGCTGTTTCTAGCACGACTAGCATGTTGCTAACATGATTAGCAAGTTACTAGTATGTCACTAGCATGTTTAACAAGTTACTAGCATTTTGTCAACATGATTATGATTATAGATGAGAGCATGTTACTATCATGTGTTAACATGTTTGCTAACATGATTAGCAAGTTACTAGCATGTTTCTAACATGATTAACATGTTACTAGCATGTCACTAGCATGTTTCTAACATGATTAGCATGTTGCTAACATGATTTAGGAATGATTAGCATGTTACTAGCTGGGGTATCATTTGGTTTAGATGTTAGTAACATGTTAATCATGCTAGAAACATGCTAGTAACTTGCTAATCATGTTAGCATGTTACTAGCATGGTGTTATCATTTTGTTAGCATGATTAGTGAGTAACTAGCATGTTTCTAGCATGATTAGTATGTTACTAGCATGTTGTTAGCATGATTAGCAAGGTACTAGCATGTTAACATTTTGTTAGCATTATTAGCAAGCCACTTGCATGTTGATAACATGATTAGCATGTTATTAGCATGATTCTATCATGATTAACATGTTACTAGCCTGATGATAGCATGTTTCTAACATGTTTAATAAAATTGGTAGCATTTTGTTAGCATTTTTAGCAAATTGCTAGCATGGTCCTAGCATGACTAGCATGTTACTAGCATGGTGTTAACATTTTTTTAACATAATTAGCAAGTTTACTAGCATGTTGCTAGCATGATTCTAGCATGATTAACATATTACTAGCATGATTGTAACATGTTTCTAACATGGTTAACAAGTTGCTAGCATTTTTAGCAAGTTACTAACATGTTAACATGATTAGCATTTTATTAGCATGGTGTTAGCATTTTGTTAGCATGATTAGCAAGTTTACTAGCATGTTACTAGCATGTTTCTAGCATGTTTAGCAAGGTGCTAATATGCTTCTAACATGACTAGCAAGTTACTAGCATGTTACTAGCATGTTGCTAGCATGATTATAGCATGAGTAGCATGTTACTAGCATGATTAGCAAGTTACTAGCATTTGTTAGTATGTTTCTAGCATTATTAGCATGTTGCTAGCATGATGCTAGCATGTTTCTAGCATGGTGTTAGCCTTTTTAAAACATGATTAGCATGATGCTAGCATGTTTAGCAAAATTGCTAGCATGTTTCTAGCATTATTAACAAGTGACTAGCATGTTGCTAGCATGTTTCTAGTATGATTAGCAAGTTACTAGCATGTTTCTAGTATGATTAGCATGTTACTAGCATGTTGTTAAAATGATTAGCAAGTTACTAGCATGGTGTTAGCCTTTTTTTT
This sequence comes from Sinocyclocheilus anophthalmus, assembly GCA_018155175.1. Classification (NCBI taxonomy): domain Eukaryota; kingdom Metazoa; phylum Chordata; class Actinopteri; order Cypriniformes; family Cyprinidae; genus Sinocyclocheilus; species Sinocyclocheilus anophthalmus. The sequence goes on along the minus strand of JADLZN010003917.1, from coordinate 143,334 downwards.
AGCATGATTAACAAGTTACTAGCATGTTGTTAACATTTTTCTATGCTAATCCAGCTAAACCCAGGTGTTCAGTAAAAAAAAACTGCTAAAAACCAGCTAAGACCAGCCTGGCCTGCTAAAAAAAGTGGCCAAAACCACTTTAAAACCAGCCTGAGAGACCAGCCAAAGCAGCCAACCAGCTTAGACTGGTTTTAGCTGTTTTTTTCAGTAGAGTTGTTAAGCTTTGCTATAGCAATAGACCGCTTAAATACACCATACGTCTTATTGTATAAAAGTTTCAATTAACATCTATGGGATTTTAGGTGGCTTTGATAGTCTGGTTAACAAAAACCGGATCAGTTAGAAAAGGTATAGCAACCCGAGTCAGACCAGTCTGAAGGTTGGGCCGAGTTTGGTGGTTGTAGCTTTAAAGCTCTTCTTTTCTAATTTCTTAAAAAACGAGGAGATAAGTTTTAAAATGTGGTCTCAGAAAAGAAGAAGAAGTTTAAATAGGATTTCAGTAAGTTGGCTTTTTCAAGCCAATTAATATAGTAAAACACCTTCTGATTCTATAGCGGTCGCATTTGAAGGCTGCATACGTCATCGAGGCTGTCTCATTTCAGAAAAGCAAGTAGGCCACTCCGAATGCGACCTTCTTTCACAGGGATTCGGAGGATGCATGAGGTGTATCCTTCGCTGCTACAGATAACCCACAATTCTTAGCGTCGCCGTAAACATCCGTTGTTAGTTTGAAAAATGCCGGCGCCGGCAGATGTAACGTACACACAAGCGCAGATGTGGTGTTTACAACTGACCTTAAATCGCCTTGATAAAAACGGATAACCTTTGTTTTTAATATCCTCCTCCTTTTTTCTCTCTAACAGATGTCTGCTGTACATACGCTGCAGCTCCTCAAACACTGAACAAAACAAAACAAGTAAAAGCATTTTTTTTTCAAATTACCAAATTTAGAAATAATTTTCCTTCATTTAAGTAGTGTGAGAGCGCAACCATGCTCTAAATGTGTTGGCATAGCTACATGATACTTCCTGTTTCCTTTTCCGCCTGTCCTACGAAGACCATCTCGTTTAATTCTAGGTTGAGGACAATTCGTATATGCATCCTACAGAGGATTCGACCTCCGAAGGGCGCAGCCTTCTAAATGAGACACAAGCTTATATTTGGATGCATTTTATGAAGAAAATAATGGTAGATACAACAGTAAATGCACAATATTCCTTCGTCTGATAACGAAAGCAGGTAACGTGACACTGATCATGTTTCATCTTTTGGGCCCTCACATGATCTGATCTAAGTCAGATCATCATGTCTGAAACGCTCTTGAGAATAAACTAGAATAATAATAAGGGTGTTTTGTCCCTGAGCTGAGAGTACAGACCAGCATCTATACCTTCTCTACCAGACAGACATGAATGAGAGCGTCTGTAACACGTCCTCTATATCTTTGAAGCTATCTTTCAGTCTGTTGTGTTGTGTAAACGTGAAGGCGAAACGGGCCTTGAAAAGTCAATAGTTCTGCTCATTTATTACAGACCACCTCATGGGGCCCCAGGTGACCATCGGCCATAAGATTGATAGCCATAATTTATTTTCTTACAGAGATTGCCTCTTTCTCTTTCTTTGTGACCTACTTTCTGCAAAGAAGTGAAAAGTCACATGGTTAATCTGTGGTTTAATGGCAACCCACACGCCCCAAAGTGCTTTAAACGCTCTGGGGGGGGGGGGGGGGGTGGAGAGGGGGGGGGGGGGTTCTTGGGCGGGGGTTTTTGCGCGGGGGGCGGGGGGGGGGGGGGGCGGTGTGTGGCTAACAAAACCACAGAAGTGGCTCATAACACCCTACTGTAAGTATCTTATTTGTATTTATCAGTTGTAGCTCCTCTCTGAGAACGTCTCAGTTAAGGTCTATTCATACCAAGGATGATAACTATAATGATACCAATAAAGGTTTAATACGCATTCTAATTATTTGGAATAGCACAGCTGTAAAATTAATGGCACAGAGGAATTATATCGTTGGAATCACAATCACTTTTTTAAAATGGCAGATGACTTAACTGTGCATGCGCTTAGAATAAACAGAATGTTACTGTGCATTGGTCTGAACTCTAATATAGTTAGTGTTATAGTTACTGTTCTTGTGTGCAAGGGACACGAGTTGTAAAAACAAATAGAACCCATTATAATCAATGATGTTGTCTGGATGTGCCGTGTAGCGCACCTATTCTGTTTTTAATACACTGCATGCTTGCGCTACTTCTGACAACAAGACAAATGGATTTGGAACATTCACTGTGAGGCGTCTAGTGTAGATAGCCATTGCGTACTATCAACGGAAGTGTCTGGTGTAGACATGCTAGGTGCAGTAACATTAGTACTGACAAGAGTCAATGTTATTAGCATAGCAATGAAGAACTAGCCACACAGAGGTCATTTTTAAAGGTGACATATCGTGAAAATCTGACTTTTCCAGGTTTTAAGTTATAATCAGGTCCCCGGTGCATCTACCAAGCAAGGAAACGGGAAAAAGATTAACCCAGTAACTTTGTTTTGGGAAGCCTTTTTCTGCAAGCATCTGAGAAAACGAGCACGTCTGATTTCGCTCCCCCAGTGATGTTGCAAAGGGACCTCATTATAATATTACCACCCCTTAGTCTGTAAGAGTTTCCACCCATGGCGCCGTCATTTTGATTTTGCAAGCGACAACAGTGTACTAGCTTGCGGTGTAATGCCATGGCGAAAGTTTGAGCAAAACATGCTAACTGTTCTGTCATTGGCTGCACAGACGAGCACAGAACACTGTTTAGAGTCCCATCCTCAGAGGAGACAAGAGAGCAGTGGTTTTATTGATTTATTTACTGTATATTAAGTTGCTGCCACAAAGATCTAATATAAACATGGGATTTATTTCCCAGCTGTTTACCTCACAGACATAACCGACTGTTTTTGTAAACTTGTGTGTTTTAATGTAAACTTGGGTGTGAATGAGAACTTAGTTTAGTACACACATGCCATGTGACAGCCGCTTTCTGTCCGTGTGCACTCAGAAAACCGAAGTTTAAACTAATACGGTTTAAAACACCTGATTTCAGCGCGACAAACATGATAATCAACCAAAAGAGAGTTTTTAGAAGGTACGCTGTAAGGGCGCAGCTTTTTTCTCGGAAGAGAGGGGCGGGGTTAGCAGAGCTCATTTGCATTTAAAGAGGCATGCTCTAATACAGCGGGTTTCTGCTTCCACTCAAAATAGGCATTTTTTTAAACGATATAATAATTGATCTGTGGGGTATTTTAAGCTGAAACTTCACAGACACATTCTGGGGACACCTGAGACTTATATTACATATTGTAAAAAGGGGCATAATATGTCTCCTTTAAATCGAGCTGCTTTTTGATCAGCACGGCAAATTAGCATAACCAAAATCTGTGTGGAGAACTTTTCACTCTTGGGTGAATCTTCCGGTCACATGGATTCCTAGTGAAATTATTGTATTTCATCCATGAGAAAATAAATGTTGCCTACCTTTACTGGAGAGGAGCTTATCCTCTCAATCAAACAGGTTTTTTTCATTTCACTTACTGACATATTAATCTTAAAAAAGAATTAGATCACAATCTGTTCTACAGAAAACAGAACAACTTGCTGAAATTATAATTTCAAAAAATATTACAACTTGATGACACTGATGGATGTGCTTTTGTTTTGGCCTATTAAAAGTTAGGTAGGCTACTAATTTGAGCCACTTGGAGAAAAGAAGTGAAAAAGCAGCAAACTGTTTGTTTTGAATAACAGTTCTAAGGTACTGTGAGGCCATTGGGCTTAAATAGCTTTATTTTTCAAGCGGAAGCTATTTCTTGTTAATGTGTGAAAAAAAAAAACACCATTTGCAATTCAGGTAAATAACTAGAATATAAAGTTCAGTAAACTATAAAACTGTTTGTGCTACATGATTCTAAAAATAAATTAATATAACAACAAATACCATTTGCGATTTAAAGCAGCATAACACCTTTTTTTTAGTTTAGCTCAAAACGGACGTGGCTAACAACAGAAGTCTCGCACATTCAGGTGAAAAATGGCCATACCCCTCCCACTCCGTTATTCTTTGTAAATAGTTTTGTGTTGAATCTTAAGATAACTTAAGAGATACATTTAATTATTCTTTATTAAGATTATGTATTTATTTTGTGAAACCTGTTTTGTTTTTTCTGTGAATTGATGAATATTTGTGCTGTGCTCCATACATCACTACACTTTTAACAATAGACAATGGACTTTTTTGCCCGCAAAATTTTGTCAAAATGTGCCCATAACGTGCACGTTATGCCATTAATCTCTGTTCAGAAGATCATTTGGTTTCCTCTATTTCCCATTTAAATAAACAGAAAATATATAGTTACATTTAGTGTACATATAATATATAGTGTACATTTGAGGGGCCACATATGGCCAGCACATTCTGTGGAGGTGGAAATGAGTGCACTGCTTCACTGATTAAATTAGATCAGCTTTCTGCTGTGCTACTGAGTGAATGAGAAGCCTTCCAGGACTTGTGACTGAAGTACTGTACATTCTTGGACCAGGGTGTTGTGGCCAGGTGTTTTCAGACTGTGTGGAGAAGTCTGTGTGTGACTGTGATTTCATTAGCAACTCTATCTTTCTCTCTCTAGGCCGATGAGAAGAGTTTTGACAGTTTGAAGAGCTACTTCACAAGAGGCAGCAGCCAGAAATGGCAGATAAACAAAATATTAAGCAACACAACTGTTTTTAACTTTGATATTAGAATGATTTATGAATGATCACGTGACACTGATGACTGGAGTAATTATGCAGAAAATTCAGATTTGCCATCACAGAGAAGCAAAATCTTATGAATCGCAACCTGACTTTTGATGGAAGACACCAAGCCGCTTTATTCAGTAAAACCTTAGCCAGAAAAAGCTTTGTCTGTTCTTCTCGTCTATGAAATTAGAAATAACGTCACATTCTGTACACTGAAGCTCATTTCCAGTATAAAAGCTATTGTCACTCATTAGAAACAGGATGTGTGCACTTTCAGAGCATGGTTAAACTGTGTACCACAAATGCGGTTTGCTGCTTTGGTTGTTGTGCAAACTGTGGATTTAGTAATGTCTGGAAAAGGACAACCATTCTCTCAGAAGTTAGCTGACTGTATACACAATGATTATTTTACCTTTACTCAAGTCTTCCCTCCCTGAATTATTTTCATGCTTTTCAATATCTTCAACTATGGTGTAAGGTTTACAGGAGGTCATTTTTAAGATCACAGTTTATAACACAATGCCTTTGCATTTTTAAAATAATTATATATACTTGATTTATTAAAATCTGAATTGCCAGTTACCGTCTACGCTTTATTGTCTTCACAATGTTTACAAATAAAATTGCTGTTACTTGCATTAAAAAAAAAAAAAAATTATTACTAGTCAGTTTAACTCCATTTACACTAATGCTGCAGAATAAATATAAATTGTATTCTGAGAAAATGGACCACAGTCCAAAATAGAGACAGTCTCATATAGATCCAGTGTGCGCTCATACAGCATTCACACTCTCACTTCTTATGCACCTAGACACCAAATTTAACCCTCACAGGTTTCATTTCCTCTGAACTCTACCCGTTCAGTCTTTTCATTTTGGTTATGATCCTATGGTATGTGTCCATTCTCTGACTGATCGGTTCAACTCTTTCTCATTTGATTCTCCATGCAAATGGATAATTGGAAAGTTGACTTTTTGTTCCATCCATTGGGCTACTGTCAACAACTTCCAGTCCTGTAGTGTCTGACCAATCAGCTGCAGGCCGATGGGAAGACCTCGGTGTGAGAGGGCTGTTGGTACCGTGACAGCAGGCAAACCTGTGGAGGAAAAAGAGTGAAGATCATGTACTGTAAATATACCGAATACACATATACAGGATTTATTTTGGCTTAGAAAAGATCAGAAAAAGATGAATGAACTTTGGTTTTGTTGGTTGGTTCATTGATCCATTAAAGCTCAATTGTAAATTTGTTTACGCCGCTTTAGGGAAAAAACCTGCTGTACTCAAAAGGTCACATGTAGCTGGAGGCCACATGCCCTTCTTGGTTGTTGTTGCCACGCAAAACTCCCTGACTGACTTCAGTAAGGTAAATTGGCCTGTCAAATCAGGTGATACAAATCACATTTGCATAGACAAACCAGATAAGCCCTCAAGGACATGCAAAGGATGCAACTCTGGAACCTTCTTGGAATTAAGCGGAGTCATTTCTCTCTCAAATCAACTTCCTGTGCATACCTGCCATGTTGACAGGTTGGGTGAAGACATCCTCCTGAGCACTGCGCGTTCGGTTGTCTTCCTGAAGAACAGCTCTTTTCCCTTTCCATCTGAACTCTCTTTGTGGCCTTCCTGGATCTTCCCTTCACATTAATTTCCATTCGGCCCCCTGCCTGCAGCTGTCCCTTCACCAACGTGCAGTCTTGCTACTTTTCCCTACAGGGTGTGAGATTGATGTGACACGAAGAATGTCCGTGAAATGGAGCATGCCTGTCGTGGGAGTTCTGAGCATGTTCCCTTTGGGGTATAAACGCTTCTGTTTGCCAGACAAAGTTTGTTTATTGTCCTCTCCCTAAGTATGGCCCAAGCCAAGCAAGATGCACCCTAGCACGTTTTGCTGTGTCCTATGAATGCATTTTTATCTAACTTTATTTCATAATTCCATTTAGTTTGGACTAGACTTAATGTTTCTCCGTCAGAGCCTGTAATTTCAGGCTGGGAAATTTTTCCAACATTTTTTCTTTGAAAAAAAGGAGACTAGACAGCTTAATTAGACTCTTTAGAGTTCAAAGAGAGGACGCATACCTCTGAAACACAGCACAGTATCGCCACAGTTTGGTTGCTGAGGCATTTTCCCGAGCACTTCTCACGGTCTTTATTCATTCAATACCAAGTATTTGGACACTTGTAGACAGACTAAAAGGTATATGAATGTCCTATAATTAAAAGAGCATGTTTAAGCAAAAAGATTTGTAGCCTTCAATAACTCCATTCCAAATGAGCCACCTTTTCTGCTTTTCCAGACGTTGTGGAACCTGCGCATCGTTGAATGTTGAAAGTAACTCCAGTGTTTTAGTCTGTTGACACCTGTGGGGAACTCAAGAGGACTGCTTCATACTTCCTTAAAATGGGACCTTGGGACCTCTGAGTAACCGTAATGGTCAAAATGGCCTTCGAAAAGAAAGATGAAAAGGTCCTAATTTTTTTTAGAGTTCCATATTGTTTTTTGAATATTTTATTAATTGAATGCAAAAAGTTTCATACATTTTTAAGCATGACGTAAATGGGCCAATGTATGTTCGACATAAATTGGTCATAAACATTTTAGGCATTAAATATACTCATTGAACTCTTCTAGAGTATAAATTCAGCTCTGTTTGGAATTATGGAGCAGATCTTCAGAAGAGAAGCACAGCGGCATTTCACATGTTTCCCTAGAATGACATAAATCGGCAAGCACTTCGTTATGAAACAGTCATAATGAATACTGGAGGAACGCCCTGAATTTAACCAGTGGATCTTCAGTGGGAGCAGCAGACAAATTAAGGCCGCATGGGGAAGAAAGGACACCACCTTGATACACAATGAAACTGTATATCCGCGAAAATTTAAAGACTGATGTCAGGTAACACGACCACCTGAGGACTTCTTTGAACAGCTCTACTGAGCGCTAACAAGTGTTCATCAAAAGCCCATGAGCTTGGTTTGGCAGATGGCATGAATCATTACCAGAACTGTCATTCCAAAATGTCCTCCTTTGTTTTGGTGTCTACCATACTTTTTTTTTTAAACCAACTAACTATCAATATAACATGTTAATTTAGTACAATAGATAAAATTATATTAATGATTTAAATAAATAAAATACAAATCAACATATTTAATCCCATACATTACTACAGGCAACATGCCTCACCAAACCACACTTATCAAGAGTCTCAAGACATAAACATTAAAAAGTTAAAAACAACGCAAAGTAAAACGAATAAAATAAATTAAAAAACATTTCAAATGCAAGTTTTTTCATCCCAAGCATTCAAAATACACAGACAAATTAGAGTTAATTATTTTTTAATATTAAATATTTAAAATTGTTAAATAATTATTAACTTTTAAAAATTTCGCAAGCAATTTTGTTATGTTTCAAAGTTTATGGTCTATTCAGTGTGCTCCATATAATCTAATGTCCTCAATTCGCTTTATTTTGTTATTTGCACGAAAAATATTGAGAAACTGATTCATTTTCATATCTCAAAATCATCATATCTGTTAATTAATGCAATACAAATTATAACTGCTTTTATAGTAAACGTAGCATGAGCTTCCCTCTATAATCCACTCCTTTCCAATGATATTGTTTTAATCCACGTTAAAGGATGTTTCACCCAAAATGAAAAATGTTATTTTTATGCATTACCCCCCAGGGCAAATCCAAGATCCAAAGGTTGACTTTGTTTCTTCCAGCAGAACCCACCTAAGATTTTTTAACTCAAACCGTGCAGTCTGTCCCATTCAATAACGGAAAAGTGAATGGCAATTCAACGCTTTGAGAGTCAAAAAACCTCCCCACACAACCAAATTAAACCCTGCAGCTTCCGTGGAATGAATACACTAATGTGTAGAAGACACGACACATCGGTCGTGCAAGAAACTGAACAGTAATTTTATATCGCTAACTGTCCCCTGAAGCACGGTTCTCAACAGCCGGCGCATGGGACTGTCTTTTCTTCATCCTTTCCTTGCTTTACGGCAGATTGCAGACTTATAAGTGCATTACCACCACCTATCTCTCAAATGGACCATTGACACCATTGGACACCCATGGACATTTTCGTAATAATAGCGTGAATCCAGTCAAAAAAACGATATAACTACCTGATCCGTTTTTTCTTTTGCACAGACCGATCGTTTCGTGTCTTTACACATTAATGTATCGTCACGAGCTGCAGGGTTTAATTTTGTTTTATTTGTGTGTTTTTTTTACTCTCAAAGCCGTGATTCCATTCACTTCCATTATATGATTGACAGACTGAAACGGTTTGTGTTAAAAATCTTTATTTGTGTTCTACTGAAGAAACAAAGTCACCTACATCTTGGATGCCCTGGGGGTAAGCAGATAAACATCAAATTTTAATTTTTGGGTGAACTATCCCTTTAAGCGTTCCCTACCAAACCGCTACCAGCTCTGGAATCCTGGAGTATCAGATTATTTTATTCACAGCGGATGAGTCCTGTGCAACCACAGATCCCTGGCAATTTCTGTGGTAAAATCACATCAACCAGAATTCCCCGATCAGAGGATCACAGAAGCAGACCGCTAGTGCTGGAGCCCGAACATCAAGGACACATGCGCATTTTAACAGGTAATACGAACTGGAATGCAAATGTAAACTACTGATCAACAAGCAGAAATTATATCTTATTTTTGCAACAGTGTGTTTGTGGGTTTGTGGTGTGATTTAACACTTGTGCAATCCAATCATTGCTTTCTCTTACTTTTTTTTTTGGAAGCAACATCCCTCTGAGAGTGTACGACCAAACGGCTTTGTCTTCAGCCAACAGCAATGAAAGATCCAATCAGTCATCTGAGCTTCAGTGAGTAGGGATCTGTAACGAATGAATAGTAAAGACAGACGGAATGTTATAAAAACAAATATAACAGGTATACAGAAAGACGGTTTAGTCAGAGACAGCCATTGGGGAGATTGGATCAAGATCTCCAAGTAGCCAAAAGTTAAAGTTGATGAAAATGACCGTGGGGATGCTGAGGAGCTCAGCCTCTAAGAACCCACTCCATCTGTCTCATGTTACCACAATTTCTTTAATTGGCCCAATTGAAGCGCAGTCATTGATTGGGGCTATTTGCAGACAGGGCAAACATCTCAGCCTCCTCAATTATCTCATTGATTACAATAATGCAGAAAATTGCCCACTGAGAGCTGGACAGTAAATCAAACACCTGGCCAGAGCGTCAAACTCCACCGTTTAGATGCAGAAGTGTCAAACCATGTTGAAGAAATGAAATCCGAACAATTCGTCACTTCTTCTCACGGATTGGAAGAGCTCGTTCTCGACTTTGCAGGAAACATCATCTGTTTATCTCACTGTGGCATTTTGTTGAGTTTCCAAAGCGATCAGTGCTTGTGTATTCAAATATTTAACGGAGGAATGTTGCTTCGTTTCCATTACAAACAGCTCTGTTTTGAACAGTTACCAGACTGACATTTTTGTACAATTAGAACTGATAGTTTAGTAGAAAAAGGGTGACAGCAAAATGACCCATGTGGTGATCAGTGTATTCATCGGTTGCTAAGCTCGCAGAGGGTCATTGTTTTATTCTATCAGAGATAAACTGCAACCAGATCAGATGGAAGAATTCATTGTTTACATTAGCCGTGCCCTCCTAATCCCCATTACCAGAGAGGAATTCATAAGATGGCTTCCAAGCACAACTCAAAACACATGGATCTGACAAGAGGAGCTCATAAATTAAGAAATTACTTCATTTTGTGCTCTTGATTCTTCTCAGAGCTGCTAAACTTAGAAAAGAGGTGGGGCTGTGGGCATGGCTACTGTCATTTCAATATGTTTTATTCAAAACGAGACATGAGGGATGCATTGTTGTCTGGTCTTGTTCAAAATGAAAGAGAACGGAAGAATGTGACCCTTCATCATCTTATGAAATCTGGTCTAAAGGATCACTTTAACAAAACCAATGTATTTTGTCAAGATTTCCAAAAGAAGCTTAGGCTACAGAAACAGTCACAAAATGTCTTCAAGATGTCCATCAATCCACAACAGAACAACATTGGCTCAACTCATAGGAAAGAAAAATCACAAATGAGATCTCTTTAATACACTCCAAAAGAAAGATTTTCTTACTTATTATTGTTGTCTTGTTTTCCAGTACAAATATCTAAAATCAAGATACAACAGTACAATGATGTAAGATCTTAAGGTCTTGATTTGGGACAAAAGACACACAAGTAAGGGTTGCTTAAAACAAGAAAAAAAAATCTGCCAATGGCCTTAGAAAAATAAACGTAATTTGCAAGGAAAACCACATTATTTTTCCTATGCCATTGACATATGTTTTTTCTTGTTTGAATCAAAACAAATTATTATTGATACATTTTTCAGGAAACAAGACTTAATATCTCATGTCATTTTGCGTCTCATGTAAATGTATCTTGATTTAAGAATGTTTTAATATTTGTAATGGAAACAAAATGAATATACGAAGAAAAGACCAATGAGATTAAATGGAGAGCAAACAGAATCTTCTCTAGAGTCTTTGCAGTTTCAGAAGAGAACTTAATGCCAAACTCAAACATTTCTCAATATTTTTCGAAATCATATGGCCTGTTATCTACATTGTAACGAATCAGCTCATGACAGGAAATATGAATAACTAACCATAACTAGTTATAATTAACTATTCATCTTTTAGATCCACTGTAGATATTTAGCAGACCACTCAGGGTCAACCGTCTTGTCAATTCTACGAACGTTAAATGTCTGGTTAAGGGAAATAACTTTCTTACTGTACAATTCTTTAAGCTTGTAACGTAAATCTGCATGATTAGTGACTCCGGTTATGAGCAAACAATGAACACGTCAAGTGTGATACAAGTAAGGTTTTATTAACTACATAACACTTAAACTAGTCTAACATACTAAATAAACACATAAACTGGTCTAACACATTTCCTAATACAAACAACATAAAACTGGTTAAAATACACATTACACCCACACCACACACACACACACCATTACAGTTGGTCTAGGAAAAGGGTCAACAAGTTTAACTCGTACAAAAAGACGGCATATAAGGAATGAAGTTATGGAACCATTTGCTTATTCAGCAGATCTACACCTGAGGGAACGTCAGATTCTTAGTTCAAACACACCTTTTTAAAAAGGTGTAACTGATATTTAATGTATTAATTAATAAGACTAAGTTTTATACTTGCGAGTCTCGTATGTCTGAAAGGGATTCCTGATGCAATCTTAAGGTTTCCCGTTGATCTTTTGCTGAAGTTAGTTGATGAGAAAGAACCAGTCTTGAGTCAAGAGAATCTTGATTGAAATGGAAAGGACAAGGCGAAGAAAGGCCTGGCACAATGCTTTAGTATCCTGAAGCGTTTTCTCACATCTACATCTTAGCATCTGACCGAACCACCGAATGGGTGGGTCACATGGTGTGTCAGCTTTAAGGTAAGAGAAGATCCCCGCCTCTCAAGATGGGCTTATCCAATGAGAAAGGCCGGAATCCAAAGTGGGAGTTTTGAGATACTGGGGAGCTTTATGACTCTCTTTGTGTGGAAACATGGTACTTAGTATCTGGAATTTGAATCGAAAATACTAAAGATTCTCAGGACACAAATATATTGCCTATGTACCAACATATAAAATACACTCTCGTTTAGATCATCAGAAAACAAATTCATAGATACTAAACATGGTATATGTAAGGTTATATGAATGAGTGGTTAAAGCATGAATAAAATATTCTATAATACAACATATTAATACAAGACAGCAATAATATACACAATGGCTTGAAGAATATGTGTGTTCATTCAAAGAAAGGTTTTCCTATGAATAAATTAGAGAACAGTCCAAATTTATCTCTATGCCTCTCCTAGGGACAACGAGTGGGTTATTCCTACTCAATTCGGGGGGTCATAAAACCAGGATATCGTTTTATGATAGTGTCTGGTACAAGGGGGCCGGTGTCACAGACATCTTGGCTCCCAGTATGTTTATTGGGTGAGGGGTGTGTGAACGTTTGTTAATCTAATGAATACTTGATTTGTTAAATCAAATAAAAATTAGTGGGTCAGATTGGTCGAGACGCTACAAAGGAAACCCTATACACTTACTGTTGTCATCAGTGTCTCATTTGAGTGTTTATTGTTCCTTTGGAATTTAGGTGAAACATCTGTTACAGTTCACTGAAATGAAATATAACTAAGAAATCCATTAAGTCTCCTGAGATATGAAAGAAGGATTTTCTTCATAGCTCATTTTAAGAACATTTTACAAATGATTTTAGTGGCAACTACACAGGCCATGTGTGAATGCATCACTGTGAAAAGCGATTGGCTAAAGAACGTGTTACACACCAATCACAGGGCACGTTATTGGTCAGGCAGCAGTAAGAGTATCCACATGTGTTAAAGATTTTAAAGATGCTGGCTCTGTGTATGTTTACAAAAGAGTAGGTCCTCATTAATGTATCATTAGTCATATGCACAGTAGTTTGGAAGTAGTTTGGTTTGAATGTCCTCCATTTATCTGTGTCAGCGCTTTTTACTCTGAGAGGGCTCCTGAGCAGACATGCATGTCATGTGTTGTATGTGTACATTAACTTGTATCTTTGTGTCTGGTAAAGATTTTAAAGACTCTGGCACATGCCATGTTTTTGCAGGTCATTCATCTGATCATTTGTCATGTGAAGTGGTTTAAGTGAAGTTTGAACCAGTTGGTCTTTCCATTCGCAAAGCAAGAGAAGAAAAGTCAGTGTAAATGTTTAAATGTCTTTAAATATAATTGTGTTGCACCAATGCGATCTTAGAACAGAACCGAATTTGGACCCCACTGACTTTCATTGTATGGACGGCATGAGGGTGAGCTCTTTATTTGTTGGGTAAACTATCCTTTTAATGTTTTTAATCTGCCATGAATTTATCACATTGCATTGTAGCCTATTCATCTTGGATAATATATGGCTATGTAACATGCCTATGAATTACACACACAATTTGTTACATCACTTTACTTCCCAAGATGCATTCATTCTCCACCACATCGTGCATATATTCATAATCGCTGTAATGTGCATGTCACTGTGTTTAGAAACACCTGCACTGGTGATCTCTGCATGCTGAGTTCCACTCCAACAATATGAAGCTCTGAATCTCCTTGGGATTGTGCTCATTGAAGCAAAGCTCCAGAGACCACACACACACACACACACACTTATAGATAGACTAACAGACTGTTCTATTGCTCAGACAGGAAAAGCACACACAGTTTTATGATATTTGTAATGTCAGTCTGACCCCAAACTTCAGCTGCTTCTGCCTGGGAACAAGCAGAGTGAGCCAGAGTGAGCCACAGGTCAGAACAACTGCGGTGACACTCCTTAAAACGCAATAACAAACCAAGACAAAGCAGCAATTAGCTGTGGTTACAAAATGAGAGAAATCACAACAGAATTGAGTTACAGTGGGTACGGAAAGTATTCAGACCCCTTTAAATTTTTCACTCTTTGTTATATTGCAGCCATTTGCTAAAATCATTTAAGTTAATTTTTTTTACTCAATGTACACACAGCACCCCATATTGACAGAAACACAGAATTGTTGACATTTTTGCTGATTTATTAAAAAAGAAAAACTGAAATATCACATGGTCCTAAGTATTCAGACCCTTTGCTCAGTATTAAGTAGAAGCACCCTTTTGATCTAATACAGCCATGAGTCAAAAGATGCAACAAGTTTTTCACACCTGGATTTGGGGATCCTCTGGCATTCCTCCTTGCAGATCCTCTCCAGTTCTGTCAGGTTGGATGGTAAACGTTGGTGGTCAGCCATTTTTAGGTTTCTCCAGAGATGCTCAATTGGGTTTAATTTCAGGGCTCTGGCTGGGCCATTCAAGTACAGTCACAGAGTTGTTGTGAAGCCATCCTTCGTTATTTTAGCTGTGTGCTTAGGGTTATTGTCTTGTTGGAAGGTAATCCTTCGGCCCAGTCTGAGTTCCTGAGCACTCTGGAGAAGGTTTTTTCGTCCAGGATATCCCTGTACTTGGATTATCCCTGCATTCATCTTTCCCTCGATTGCAACCAGTCGTCCTGTCACGGCAGCTGAAAAACACCCCACAGCATGATGCTGCCACCACCAGCTTCACTGTTGGGACTGTATGAGACAGGTGATGAGCAGTGCCTGGTTATCTCCACACATACAGCTTAGAATTAAGACCAAAAAGTTCTACCTTGGTCTCATCAAACCAGAGAATCTTATTCAGGTGTTTTTTAACAAACTCCATGCAGGCTTTCATGTGCCTTGCACTGAGGAGAGGCTTCCGTCAACCCACTCTGCCATAAAGCCCCGACTGGACGAGGGCTGCAGTGATGGTTGACTTTCAACAACTTTCTCCCATCTCCCAACTGCAACTCTGGAGCCCAGCCACAGTGATCTTTGGGTTCTTCACCTCTCTCACCAAGGCTCTTCTCCCACGATAGCTCAGTTTGGCCAGACGGCCAGCTCTAGGAAGGGTTCTGGTCAGCCCAAACGTCTTCCATTTAAGGAATGAAGGCCACTGTGCTCTTAGGAACCTTAAGTGCAGCAGAAATTTTTGTAACCTTGGCCAGATCTGTGACTTGCCACAATTCTGCCTGAATTCTTCAGGCAGTTCCTTTGACCTCATAAATCTCATTTGCTCTGACATGCACTGTGAGCCGTAAGGTCTTATATAGACAGGTGTGTGGCTTTCCTATTCTAGTCCAATCAGTATAATCAAACACAGTTGGATTCAAATGAAGGTGTAGAACCATCTCAGGTATGATCAGAAGAAATGGACAGCACCTGAGTTAAATAAATAAGTGTCACAGCAAAGGGTCTGAATACTTAGGACCATTGTGATATTTCAGTTTTTCTTTTTTAATCTGCAAAAATGTCAACAATTGTGTTTTTCTGTCAATATGGGGTGTTGTGTTTACATTAATGAGGAAAAAAATTAACTTGAAAGATTTTAGCAAATGGGTGCAATATTGTTAAGAGTGAAAATTTAAGGGGGTCTGAATACTTCCGTACCCACTGTAAGGGCAGAAAAAGGAGTAATTATTTAGAAATTTTTCTGATGATTTTTATGTTTATCTAATAATACTAATGTTTGATATATATATATATATTTTTGGAAATACACTCCCATTAAGTTTTACGATTTCAAAAAAATACATTTATGCTAACAAAACCTACTTCAAAATCTACTAATTCACTTTGAGTTTCTGAAATACAAGAAAATCAAATAAAGTTTGTTCAAAATACCTCATGCCCTGTAAGCTATTCTCAAACTGAATTACCTTTCATGCTTTAAGGGTCTCTTGCTCAGCAAAGGCTTTTGTTTTTGCTGAATGACATTCATTCTCATTTCTGTAAAAGAGTTATTCGCATACATTGCCACATTAGGTATTTAGGTAGAGAGGTTTTCAGTCTTGCCACCGTTGGGTACAAGTTCAAAACGTGAAATTCAGTAAAGAGCATCTGGATTAACAGAAGAACCCCAATACTTTGTTGTTTACAAACACATGTGCAAATTTACCACATAACAATATGGGAATATTTTTGTTACCTGAAGGCAACATGGGATGCACAACCTTTAACATAAGGATTGTAATTTAAATGTTCAGTATATGGATTTTTCTCGGGCCAAACATTTGCGATGGCAGACTTGGCATAATATTGAATGTTGCCTACGGTAATGGAAGTGGTCTGACGCAACAGGTTAGTATATATCAAAAAGGTTTATTGGGTCACAGAGAGTACTGGGGTAGGGTTAAGAGGATGTGATGGTGAGGGAATAGTTTGAAGGATATGATGAGCGGGGTAATCCGGGTCTTTGGCTGTATAGGAGCTGGAATGCAGGCAGGAGGAGCACACACCTCAGCGATCCGGGAACTAGGAGGAACAGGAGACACTTGGCAACAAGGAGACACTAGGAGGAACACAGGAGATAAGTAATGAAAGAAGTATTCAAAGGTAATCAGTAGCAAAGCCATTGAGTCCTCTACATGTATACGAGACCAGACAATAAGGGTGTCTGAGGTGTGTGCTTTTATGCAGGCTGGTAATGAGATGCTTGATTGGTGACAGGTGCAGGTGCTCAGAACTCAGGTGAGAGGGATCGTTGTGATTGGGTGGTAGTGGAGCCTGGCCGATCTGTTACACCTACATAGCCATGGGAACATATTTTATCTGGGGGGTGCTGGGGGCGGGGCTTGATGTTGCAGGGTGGGGCCATGGTGGAGGATTTTTGACAAAATCCTAATATTAAACAGCCTAAACTCAAAACAAAAAGGAACATACAAATGAAGACAGTTATATGCGAACCAATATATATTTGTGCTTTTGTGATTTTAGTTCAATAATTTTTTCTTTAATATTTCTATTATTTAAGGGGATTTTACTAAATATTATCAATGCTGATAAGCAAAAGTTTTGGTCAGTGCACTTTAGCGAATTCTCTCAGAAACAACAAAGTGCACGTGCGGTACATGTGAGGTAGCCTAAATAAGGGACATTAGTTTTGTTTTAGAGTGCGTTACACTCATACTAGACTGAATTCAGTGATATTCTTTGATAATGTAAATGTTCTTTGCTCGCTGTATAATTTGTTCGTTGTTTGAATAATCGAGGACATGGACAGCAGATAGAATTAAGCTTAATTTTATTTATAAAGTGATTAGGTTAAATCAAACAGTTATTGAAATATTTTTGTATATATGTTAGCCTACTGCCTAAAACGTTATGAGTGCGTAGGAATCGATTACATTAGGCGTACATGGTTTCAGGCGTTTGAACAGAGAATAGAGCGTAATTAAAGAGCTGTGCTTATGTGATTGCTGGGTGCTGTCTTGAGAAGCGAGAAAATGGCTCATAAAAAGGACAAGGACTTGAATGGTTTTTACAAGTCGGGATGTAAAATAACGGTAATATCACGTGAACATTTCACATGAAATTCTGCGAGTGTGAAGGGGAGAAGTAGAGATGCACGCAAGTAAAATACAACTGCACTAGGCTATATTTCTGGTCAGTTTAATAAATAATTCATCACAAAACTATCACAAAAATTAAGAATCTTGGGGATGATCGAGGGGCACAAGGAAAAGACCCGGCCCTGCAGGCACCCTAGTTCCATGGCATGGTTAGCCTACGTCTAAGTCTGTGATTCTAAGGCAAAGGGTTTCATGAAGGGCCCAGTGCTGCGTACATTAGGATAATGATTCTGAACTGGTGGGTGGCAACCTGAAAGTGGGTCGCAGGTCCGATCGCTAACAAGGAAAAAACATTGTTAAATGCAAGTCATAAAACGCAACCAACCATATAATAAGGAAATTATACGATAAGTAGGCAAAATAAATAAACCTTTAAGAGGGAGAAGAAAATTTTCCAAATTTTTTGTTATTGACATCAAAGGCTGTGTGTGGATCCAATCAAACCCTACGGTATTTTGCCGCAAATTCATTCAGCCAGTTAAATTAGGCAGATGCTAACATGGAAAGCTTGTATAATGTGTCCTGATGCTCAGAAACTGTGAACAAATCTATGA
This sequence comes from Sinocyclocheilus anophthalmus, assembly GCA_018155175.1. NCBI lineage: Eukaryota > Metazoa > Chordata > Actinopteri > Cypriniformes > Cyprinidae > Sinocyclocheilus > Sinocyclocheilus anophthalmus. Next base: position 124,942 of record JADLZN010003917.1, on the reverse strand, counting down.
AACAATAATAAACATGGTTTGTGATGACAGCAATTATTACTGGCAGACAAAAGCATGAAACCATTGACATTCAAGAGACATCTAGAAACCAAAATGGTAAATTCTGATATTCAGCATATGTCATGTTAAAATTTTGCATACTCTTGTGCCCAAGCAGTTCATGGTAATATTAATTTTTTTTTTACTTAAGCAAAAAACTGTGTGGATATGTGCTCACACATCACAGTTACATGCAATTCCTTTCTCTTTCTTGCTTTCACCCTATATCTTTCCTTCCAAATCTCTAGCTCATCTTCTGTTTGCGTGTGTAGGCATGGCTGTTCTTTCCTCTATGTCGGTTAGGTGCGTGCTGTTCTCTCTCTGAAGTGAAACAATGGGAGAGGATTTACACAAGCTCGTCTTGCTATTAATTAGTGAGCTCATTTATTTTGGAGATGGGAGGAATAACAGGCCTTCCACTTCGCCTTAAATTTACTACACTCGCTTGCTATCACGCTCAGAAATCTGAATGAAATCCAGGTCCGGCTTTCAGCTTTCTGGGCCTGCTGTAACACAGAAGGAATTAAGGCAAAAATGTGATCTGTTGGTCTTGGCAATATCAACTGTTCCTAAATCAAAGAATGTGTCTATTTTTCATTTAGACCAGGTGTAAATGTCCAGAACATGAAGATTCAACCCTACACACACCAAGGTTGGGCCAATATTAATTGCTGTGTTAGATAACTCACAAGGTAGATAAATTACAACTGCAAACGCAAAATTAGGAAGTACTGTTCTTCTTGGAAAACGGCCATGAGAAGTGTCATCTGCATTTCCAAATGAGTTTTAAAAGTTTTGGGAGGGGTATGTTCATCTAATCCTGTCAATCACTTACTGCTTTGGGGACTTGGTCACCCTGTCATAGTTTATTTTGAGATTATGACTGGCAGACTGTAACTGATTATTGCATGGCTACTCTTCAAATAAATAAAATATGTAGACATGAAATATTGAGTCGAAGTTATTTTATCGTAACTTTTACCTGTATATTATCTTAATCTGTTAAAGGGGTGGTCTTTTTCTAGGCTTGATTGTGGTTTGGCAGTGGTGGACGAAGTACACAAATCAAGTACTTGAGTAAAAGTATAATAAAATATTACTCCAGTAAAAGTACTCAGTTTTTAAATTTACTCGAGTGAAAGTACAAAAGTACTTGATTTTTTATGTACTTAAGTAAAAAGTACTGATAGATAGATTTATTTAGCAATTTTATATAGTCTACTTAATTTAATTTTATATTAGCACATTTTTTTTATAATCCTACTGCTCAAAATACCTGGGATTTTCCCAAAATAACCAATAAGGAAATAATGAATATAATAAGGAAAATATAATTAGATTTTCATAATGATTTTTTTTTCTTCTCAAACCTTGTCTGTGGTGTAAAAACACCCCTGGCCAAATGCCCCCAGAGGGCATCACTTCCCACTTTGATAATTACTGTAGTTACCATGTTCTGAACATCACATCCTTTCTTTTCCCTCAGATGTAATCTATCTAGGTGGTTGAATAAAAATATTTGGACTTTATTTAAAAAAAAATTACCTCAATTTAGCACCAGGAAGCTTGTTAGCTAGACAGTTAGCATCAACTAACATTGACTTATTTTCAGCATGGCTATGAATACACATTTATATTTGTCTACTCGGCTAGTTGATCCAGATACATAGTAACTTAGGCTATGTGTGCTGACAAACAATATAAAAACAGACGTCACATAGGGCTAAATGCATAGCATTTTAGTAAAACTGCTAACGTTACAGCAGCGGGGAAGATGAACGTGCATGAGTTATTTTATTTAATCTGTATTTGAATGTTTTTTGACCTAAAACATAGAGACTCTGATGTTAATGTGTCTGCATTCAAGCATTTCAGTGGGCTTAAACAGATCACCCTTTACAGCAGATTTAGTTCACAAACAACTGACAGCTTTGAACTAAATATGATTTTCAGTTTCAATACTTAATCCTAAAATTCGACATTAGTAACTTACTTTTAACAGCATCAGACGCGCGCGCGCTCACAAGATCTCCCAGTTCTTACTTGTGAATTCAGTTCACTGGAGACTCGCACTAAACGGATCATTTGAATCAGTGAGTTGTCGACTCGAGAACAGCTGCAATCGGATCATTCCAATTCGTAAATTAATCGTTTGGTGCGATTTGCGAACCGATTTAACGGGTTCATTGAAAAGAATCAGTTAGTTCATGAATCAGACACCGCTTCTGCGTGTCGGAGCACATGATATATTACAAGGAGTAACGATAAGTTTTATGAAATGTAGTTAAGTAAAAAGTAAGATCTCATGCTTTGGAATGTAGTGAAGTAAAAGTAAAAGTTACTCAAAATAAAACTACTCCAGTAAAGTACAGATACTTGAAAAATGTACTGTCCACCACTGGTTAGGGGGTGCAGTTAACATGTGTTAATGCTTAGTTTAAAAAAAAATACATTATTTTTCACATAATTTACCACAGAGAATAGAATAGAGTGAGAGAGAGAGAGATGCAGAGTGTGTGTAGAGCAGGGGGACACGAGGAACAGTATTGAGAACCGCTGCTTTAGAACATTGATTTTGAAACTTGTGAATCCATTAGAATCGTTAGAAGACAGAATCACGATTCGTATATATATAGATTTTTACGTGCGCCTGTAGTTTTCTCTTCCTCTTCTCTAAAACAGCGCAGCATGGCCTCGTTCCGAGGGCGGGGTTTATATGGGTTTGTGATGTCACGAACCCGGGAAGTAACTCTTTGTAGTCCCTTACCAGTCGTTTTTGTTGGCATTAGACTGCCAGAATTTTAAAAGACTATATATCCGTTTGCATTGAACTTTCAGCGCAGCAACTCTGCAGATATTGTTTATGCTCAAACAGCAACATTACACACTAACTAACGTTAAAAAAGTGAAATCGCAATCAGCCACCCCTTTAAGAAAAAGAAAACACTAAAAAAGGACAAAACAATCAACATAGAAACAATATGAATAACGCAACACTATTACAATCATATTAATACTGAAGTCCCCTTATGTTATTTTCACAGCAAATGATAACTATTACTGGTTGCGTTTACGTTTTCTCTCTAGAGACTGCAAGTCTGCAGTGTGAGATGAGAGATATGAAAGTGGTTTCATAAATCATTGTGAATGGACGATGGAGAAAAAGCACAGAAATCCATTCAGTTTTGTAAACGTGGTTTGACAACCAGTGCTAAGATTTGCGGGGTGGTACCCTATACTTCATACTCAGATGGAGAGTTCACGATGTTCTTTCCTCTAATTTATCAGTGTTATCTCTCTGTTCCTTTCAGATAAATGATGCTTATTAAGCGTCTTGCCTCACTCTCTGTGGCTTCTTGGATGTCCTTTTTATGCACTTTTGGATGCTAGTTTTGTAATATTTATATTTTATTTACGTGAAAAAGTGAATGCTCTGGATGGAGCACAGTCTAGAGTCACATTTAAAGAAAATTCTTCAATCTTCCTTTTTAATGAGAGGGGCACAGATGCTTCTTTTGTGACAGTACACCAAGAGAAATCGCCATGAATGCTGGTACGAAAAAGGAAGATGGCACACAATATAAACAAATAGATACACAAACAAGAAAAGAGCAGGAGAAGAAAAGAGTCACCGAGAGAAATAGAGAGAGTCAGGGAGGAGGGCTGTTTCTGGATACATTTGTTTAATGTGTGGATGCGACACAGCATTGGAATGCATTGGACCAGAATACAGTTCTCCAGGGTTCGGCCGTAACACAGGAATGTTTCGGAGCATAGCTGCACTCATCCGTCAGCGTTGCAAGCCCACCCGCCTCCCCCCCATCTACATTAGCTGCTACTTATTGCACTGGCATTAGCAGAAACCTGGAGAACACAGCTAATAAATTACTTTGCTTTCAATTATTTTCCCTCCCATATTTCAGCCCAAGGCATGTAAAGTAAATATTGTGAGAGCGAGAGGGGGAGAGAAAGAGGTTTTCTTAAATCGACCCCAGTAGCTGAGAGCCTCAGTGCAGTTGAGCTTGTAAGAGTTTATATGGCGGTGCTGCATACTGTCACTTTTATGAGTGTCTGTAGTCCATGAATTCTGCTCTAATGTAAACCCATAAACTCCCAGCACTCACGGTGGAGAGAACAGAACAAAAAAAGGAAATATGCGCTTATTGAGTTTCATAAAATTCTAAAACTTTTGTTTGTGCTTTTAAGTTTTACATCTGAGGGGGAAGACAATGAAAAATTAATTAATAAAGCAGACAAAGCAAATGTTCTGAGGGCATTTTTATATCCTCTGCTCCCTCTGATATTTAATTGTGGATGAGGAAACGTAGGGAACGTAATCTGATCTCAGGTCAGGGCTTTTGGGCCGCAGCCTCCCATTACAGTGGACGTTCCCACCGTAAAGCTGCTCGAACCTCTGCTCAATTGCACAATAATCATCCCTCAAATATTCACTAATCTTTCAGATTAACCACAAAGCAATTCTTCTCTCTTTCTTTTCCATGTCCCTTTTTCTAGTCAGACCAGAAGGAATGCCTGAAAGTCTTCTATAGCTTAATAAATTCACCCCTCACGCATTTGGACATGAAACTCAAAACTCGTAGCGCGGTCTTCAGTATAGGATACCCTACGAGATTCAACAGCTCTACAATTATATCAGAGGGAAGAGAAAATAAAGAGCTCTGTGTGGAAGAATATCCATGAACAGTAAAATTCCCGTCTGTTTGAGTTTAAAACATTTTAGTGATTATGAAAGCAGACAGACTGATGGCTTTAGGAAACGGAAAAAGTATTTACATATATAATCCAGTGACATGTATATACAGTGGCCAAATACAGTTAGGTTAAATGTATATACATTTATTGTTACGCCACACCTAAAAAAATACACTACCATTTCTCATGACCAAAGTGATAGTAAAATTTCTTTTTTAAATGAATGCTGTTCTTTTGAAATTTATATTCAAAGAAAACAACATAGCACAGTCTTCATAAAAATATTAATTATCACAACTTTTTTGAACACTGATAGTAATAAATGTTTCTTGAGTACCAAATCATCATATTAGAATGATTTATGAAAGATCACGTGACACTGAAGATTGTGGGTAAGGCTGCTGACATTAATCACAGGAATAATTACAGTTTAAAATGAATTTAAAAAGTCATACAAATTATACAACTTCAATTGTAGAGATTTCACAATATTACTGTTTACGGTATATTTGATCAAATAAATGCAGCCATGGTAAGCACACACGATTTCTTACAAAAATATTTAAATATCTTTCTGACCTCAAACTTTAGAACGGTAGTGTATATTAATTGCGATATTTAACAAAATATGTTCAATTTATTTTAAAGAAATATAGCAAAGTTTTCAAGAAAAACATTTGAGAAAATATAATTTTTTTTAGATCTTAAATTTTAAAAGACAAAAACATATTTGGGCACTTTATGCTGCATTTAAAAATTTATAAATGGAACTGCATTATAGATAACAAAATTGCAGTTCAAATAAGAAGATTTAAAACTACAGTTTCATCCCAAATGATTTACTACACAGGACTGTGTACTTTTTTTGTACATCACCACACATTAATTATACTAAAATGGCTTTAAATCAAGAAAGAAAGAAAGAAGGAAAAAGTAGAAGAAAGAAAGAAATTCTGAGAAAAGATCGTTGAATCATTAGGTAAAACTAGGTGTGTTATATTTGTATCTAATGCATGTAGTCACACATTTTAAGTTTGATTAAGTGCCCAAATACATTGAGAGGCCTTTATGTACAGTACTACACTGGTATTATGGACAACACGGTGTAGACTTTATTACTATCAGGTGGTGCTTTTGTAGAAACAACTAGAACCAAAGAAAACAAATAACATAAGGGTCCTGTGGTGTAATAAATTGAAATGAAGGATCACAGCAACTTCTGGGGCTTTACACATACTGGCAAAAAGTTCCCCCACACCCCACTGCCTTGCTCTCTAATTTTAAACATATTCCACTCCTGTGTCATTACTCAATGTTTCTGAGTTTGGAGTTTGCCACTTCCCTCAGATAACTGATACCGATCTCCTGCACATGGGACCTGTTTACACTGGCGCAGCTGATGGATTCTGTGCAGCCAAAGCACCTGCACACACACACACACAAATACATACACATGCTCTGAAAGTACTCTCAGTAACCATAAGGTGTGTGTGGGTGGTGGTGTGTGTGTGTGTGTGTGTTCACTCCCTGACATCAATCTGGCTACTGGCTGAGTCTGTACGGATGGGACTGATTACTACACACACTCTCCACAGGTAGAACACACTCTACATCAAACACCAGCAGAACATACACCCAGTACATATGTACCGAGTACACTACATCACACGGAACGACACACATATTATATGCTCTTTATCAAACTTTAAAACATGCCAGCACACTTGCACACATACGCAGATATTTTCATTGTGCTTTCTCCTTTAAAGAAGGAAAATGTGAGGTTTTCTTTTAGAAAGAGAATTAGGCTAGGCCTCCAGTAAATATTTATTTAAAAATTATATTTAAAAAAACTTTGCTGAAAAAAAAAGATCTACTACATGCCTACTACTGCCCTCTGATTGATAGTTCATACTTTTTTAGCAAGTAAAAGACCTTTTAGTCTAAAAATGCTCACCTTTAGGTCTTTTTCTTGTGAAATCTTTAGTGATTTAGTAATGATTTTTATAAAGTAAATGTTTATAAAGTTTATAAGAATAACTTTTATACTAACAGTAATATTACTGATGATTAGTAATATTTACAGGACTGAAGCAACTTAAACCTAACTTGATTATCCATACATCATTTTTTAAGTTAAAATGTATATAAAACGTATCAAATATGATCACAACAGAAACAGTCTTTTGAGGAATGTTATTTGCACATCTCTCAATCAAAGCATTGCACTGCATTAATTGTATTCCATTACAATTTATGCAAGTAGTCTTTTATGTAAATCTCATTGAGATCTTTCAAAATGTAATCTTACTTTTTAGCCATATTATTCTGACTATTATTTCATATGTCAGGATTTTCAGGGATAACTATGAATATGTTTATAAATCTAGACTAATGAGCTGTAAAACTGCTCATTGTTAGTTCATGATACCTAATGCATATAAGATGTTAAATGAATAATTTATAACGAAATTACACTTTACTGTACAGCCTTAACCACATACATATTTGTGTATGTAAAGTATAGTGTCAGCAGCTGATTGATCATTCAGGGGGGTGCTTTACTGTTTTCTAATGCATAAAACCATACCAAATTCCCCGTTTCTCATCTGGTAACTGGATGCATAAGAGCATCCAAACAGCATGATTTACAAGCACTGTTATTGCCAGCAGTATAGCATATTAATTTATTATTCTCTGCATGCATGCCACGATACTCTCACAAACACACACACACACACAGGGTTGCTGTTTTGAGAAAAGGGGACTCCCATAGGCGTATGGTTTGATAATGACGACCATATAGTCTATGCCCTACACAAAACCCTATCCATAACTACCCCTTACAGGAAACCTTTGTGCTATATTTCGAGTCAATACATCCATTCTGATGTGATTTATAACGTTTGAAAAGTGGGGACATGGGGTATGCCCTGAAAAGTTTTTAAAACCTTTCTACTTGACTCCTATGTCCATACCTTTTTTTTGGTCAATTATACAAATGTATGTCTTATTTGTCACAAAAACGCTGGGGGGCGCACAACCACACACACACACACACACACACACACACACACACACACCACCCACACACAAACAAAAACCAGGCTTGATGATGAGCCTTACACTGTGGGGTGGTGTATGTGGTAATGGTTTACATATCTAGGGGTGGTAACTGGTTCCAGGTTTAAACCTGGTAAGAACTATCCATGAACTAGCACTGGTGGAACTTTCATTGAGCAAAACTGTGGATGAAGTATAGATCAGTCATTATTAGACAAATAATAAACATATAAACAATATATGATATCTGTAAATAAATCATTAATCTAACACAGGGATACCAGACTTACAATTAATTATGATCATTAAAGGAAACCTGAATTATTTTTTATAGATAGTTTGCAGCAGTGATTTATGCCAGATTTGACTTTCATCTTCAAAATATTTACCCAACAAAAAGATGGAGAAAGTACTTAGATATAACCACATCCAAATAAACTAATATTTATATCAATTAGTTAAATAATTATTAGTAGTAGTAGGATTATAAATGGATTTTACCAAACAAGTCCAGTGGAGAAACAGAAATACAATCTCTATTTCAAAATATTATCCCTCATGCTTTTGTTTTATTACTTTAAACTGTCACGTTCAACAGAACTAAAGAAAACAGAGTGAACGAAAGATTGAAAGGGGAAATGGGAGAACATTCTGTGAGAACTCAGCACTCCTGTCAGAGTGAGATTGTTAGGGTTTGTCTTATCATTTTCTAAGCGCAAACATTTTACACACCTAATTGTTGTCTGAGGTCTGTTGAAGTAACTTTCAGTCTTGTCTGTCCTTCCAAACAAACCATTGAGAGCTTACATGCATCTTTTCTTTATGCTGCTTTCTATAACTCTTGCTCCCAAAGGGAACTACATTACAAAGTATTGCATATATAGTGTATTTTACTATATAGTCTGCTTATAGCAAACTGACTTTAAAGATGCAGTGAGAAGCTCAGCTCTATTTAACTGATTTAAACATCATGAAAGGTCCATTTTAGAACTATTTTTCTCTGATATTTTCCTTGACATAATGTTTCTGATTTACTGACACATTAAATCCAATTTACTTTGAATCCCCACACCAACACACATATGTGTGTTTCTAATGAGGTCTCATGATATCTAGCAATTTCCAATTTCAGACAACCTCCATGAAGCATTTTTCGTCATTTCACAAGGGCCTCGGTACAATTGATGCAAACACCAATTTAATAAAACATCATTTAAAATGAAGGATCTTGGGTTACTTTGAAACCCTGCCAACGTGACAAAGTAAAAGAGGAAGGAAAAGAGAAAACGAGAGAGAGACGTTTGTAATGTCTCAATAAAACGTATGTTCAGAGTTTAAAAGTCCCCTGTGCTTGTAGGTCATTTTGCTAAATAAAAGCAAAGAGGAAGAGAGAGTTTTCAATAGTACATAAGAGAATTCTCACATTTCGTGAGCTCACAGACATGCTACTCTGAGCAGCGAAACTTAAACAAATCTGTGACAAATCTATTCATTGAGCTTCGAACATGTATTTCACATGAATGTTAATCCCACCAGCCTACAACACAACACCTGAAAGAACAGTCGTCAAACCAACCGCAACTAATTTATTTAGCACTTGCTCTCTAAAACCGTGTCCTAAACAGGTGCAGTGCGATAAAGAGACAAAAGCTATTTCATCTTCTAAGTAAATCGGTTTTGTTTACCGCCTGGTTTTTTATTCTGCAAGGTTGAACCGCCTCTCAACACAGTGAAATCTATTAGGTCCAAAATCCTATCTAGATTAAATTAATAGTTTTCTTTAGAACATATTTTCAAGGATGTACCTAAACAGTTTTGTTTAACAATGACTTCCAAAAAACACTGAGACCTTTCTAAAAATTACTTTCTTTATGTTCCACAGAAGAAAGTAAGTCATACATGTTTGGAACAACATGAGGTTGAGTAAATGATAGAATTTTCATTTTTGGATGAATTATATTTTTAATGTTTTTGATCTGACATCAATCTCTCACGTTGCAATTCACCCAGATGTTCTTACTATTAATTGTGAATAACAGGCAATGTAGCGCTTACCAACCTGTTAATGGTTTTCTGTGTGCCATGAAGATGTTGGAGCCATTCAGGTTTGTTATAAAAATACATTGGATGGCTATCGCAGGTCTCACCCATAGCAGGGATTTTAGAGGCAATTACACTGTCATAATATCAGAATGAAAATAATATTAAGTGGAGAAACAAATCTGCTGAAATGCAGCAGCCAAACCTCATAGCTAAATCAAATGTGCTGAGAGAGTACTGGGTCTCATCAGATCTCGCTCAGTGTTTACAGTGCTACAAGGCACCAAACGCCAAAATGCTCAGTACTTTTACCACAAAGATCCTGACAGATTTAAACCGGACCTCACATCTTTAGAAGGTCAAAGGCCAAATACTGTAAAATCATTTTTTACACAGCTTAAAACATGTCTCAGTCAAACCGGTCAGGTTTCGCTCCTGGCTAACGATGCAAATACTAACGTTTTGAAGTTGTGACTGTAAGGATGGTTTCCCTACGGTGGTACAACGACTAAAGAAACGTTATCAGCACGATAATATAAAACTATACATTTCTAGTCTATTACCACCCACTACCACTTATACCAACGACGGAAATAAGCACAATTAGAATAGCTAAATATGTGGGAGAGAGTTGCTATTGAGTGACTATATTGTATTGCAATAGGTAGCACTTTAAGATGAACCTTGAATCAAGACTAGTTAGCACATAATTATTTGTTATATTATTTGTTATATTAATTATTAATTGAAATGGTTTAATAACAATATTTTGTTATGGTTAAACTTGAATTGGTTACAAAATAGATGAAAGATGGTAAAGCATAGTTAATTGTACCAACATGTAAAATATTACCTGAGAGAAAGATATAGAGAGAGGAAGAAAAAGAGGGAGAGAAGGCAGAGACCCAAGAAGAGCTCCAACAAAAAAAAAGAGGCAGCAAAGGAAAGAGACAGAGCAACAGATACAGTCCTCTTTTATCCCTTCCTTGACCATATGACTAAAAAACAAATGTGAGACATTCAAACTGACCAAACAGCAGATTACAACTTCACCCACTGGGAAAAAGGTGTGACAAAGACCCCCGATGTATACACATGTTGGCCTACAGGCCTTGATCACAATCAGCACCTCTGTGCCTTCAGGAATGCCAAATGGACTTTTGTTACTGAAGATAGGTTTGGGACAGGAAAGCAGAAGTCTTTGATACATTTTGACTTTACATGACATCTGGAAAACATCAAGTCCTCAAGCCGCTCCTCAAAGGTAGGACTAATTTTATACAAATTTGCGAACCTTTGCTCTAATGTTCATGTTATTGTTGTCCGCTTTGTTTAACTTTCGCCGCTTATATCGCCCTGCCATCAGTGCAGTGAACCCACAGGGTGGCAGAGCATCCGTCGGCAGATCTTAAATCATCAGCAGATTAAAGAGCGAGCCGATCGGTACCTATAAACCCTGACTCTGGCAAAAGACACTGGATTGTGGGACTCTGGGGTGAGAGCAGTGGATTTGCTGTGTTTTCCCAAGCACAGCTGAAAGGCGCCTCAACGCGACTGATGGTCTTAAAGAAAGAGGGTATGCACAAACACACACACCACACACACACCAAACACACACACTCTTGGCAATTCTAAAGTGAAGGGCCCCATCAGATCTACCAACCCATTCCCAGACACATTCTCTCTGTTTCAAAATAGACCAATAAGAAACCAGAATTCCCTTGAGGCTCTGTGGGTGGGCAGAAGAGAAGTTGTAAAATGTTTCTGACCTTTATATGCGCAGAAACATTTATTTTTCTATATTTTTGAGTGTGTGGAAGAAGGGTTAATGGTTTTCATAATCTTAACTCTGCTCTCTGACCCTTATTTGCACTGGATTAAGGAAACTGTATAGATGAATGGAGAGACCGGCTCATAGACCTTGAAAGTCAATTTGAAAACTCGTATTTTTGTCATAATTATATGACATTTCAGACACAACACTTCCCCCCAAATCTAAGCCAAACATTTTGATCATTATGATCAAAGATGATTTGTGTGGATGAATGTAGGCCAAACGCATTTACTCTTGAAATTAGATGTTTCACGAAACATTTATGAACATACTTTGCATAAATCGGAAACTGGGAGTGTTTTGTTGAAAGCATCAGCTGTTTCATTTATCAATGTGCTGCTTGGTTCCTCCCCTCCGCTTTGCCTAAGATCTGATAACACTGTTATTTTACGGCTTTATTTAAATGTTTTGCATTCAGCCATACTCGTTCTCTGGCGCAGAACATTCCCTCAGCTCACACGGAGCTTGACCCGTGCTGACACTTCTGCTCAGCCGTGATAAAAACATTTATCACTGGCCATACAGGGGGTCAGAAGAGCGACTGAAGGGTGTTACACATCTATCCTTCGAGCTCCTTCTCTCACTTGCTCTCGTTACCCCTCCCTCTCTCGCACTCTTTCAGGCTGGACATGAGGGAAAGAGACCTCAGCCAAAGAGAATTTGTTTTCATGAAGTCCTGCGGATATTTTTTTAAAAGGTCAACTGCTCCAACTGATGTTTTTCCTGTTGCACAGATAGAAGATGAAACATCGAGCAAGAGAGCGAGAGAGGGATGCTGACATACTGATGCAAAAATGAAGAACAGACTTGTTGAATAAGAGAACGACTCTGAACTCTAAAAAAAGACGGTTCTTTAAAGGTTCTTTACATGCAATAATGGTTTTTTATAGAACCATAGCATTCTGAAGAACCCTTTCATGCTGAAATGGTTCTTTGTGTTAGAGTTTAGGGTTCTTTATTCCCACCTTTTTGTTTTTCAAATCTGTAAATGTCAAAGCACCTCATTACTGATTTTCTGTAGTTCAGTGATCCATCTACACAGACTGTCAACACACTCTCAACAGGTAAATGATTTCATTCTTAAAATTTAAATACAAATTTAACTTTAAAAATGTAACTGGCTTCCAAACAAACATGTTCTTATCTTTTTTGTTTTGGTCACATATAAGTGTGTGCAGCTCTGCGAAGCTGTGGAAACTTCTCTCCTCTTCTCCACTAAGTAAGTAAAAGAGACAATACATTTATAATTCATATTGTTAGATTTTTTTTAATTATTACTTGGGTTTAACATACCCAGTCAGAAAAAAAATATTAAAACTATCCCATGACTTTAAAATCTTTTTTCTTTTAAAGATTGTGAAGGGCTCACAAACTGTCCATTTTTGCTTTTGGCCTTCATAAACAATTGTTTTTACATACACACATGGATAACAATGAACTCTAAACTAATTGTGGATTTCAGATTAGCCTAGTTCACTACCACAACCTAATCATCTGCAGAGACAAAAATCGATACTTAATCACCCCAAAATGAGGATTTAAGGCAGCATAATTGATTGGATTGTGAAGATATTTCACTGGAATTTGGTCTTCATCACATCTATTTTTTGTTCTTTTTTTGTGTTTTACTTCTTTATGTATTTATTCATGTTCAATGTCAATTGTCATTAATTAATGTATTCAGCTAATAATTGTTATTAAGAGCATGTCAATAAAAACATACTTAATTCACACAACATGCTCCTGTTGTTGTTATTGTGGTTGTTGTTTTAATGTAAAACCTTAACCAAGGCTACACTCTAAGATGCCTCATTACTGATTTTCTGGAGCTCAGCCATCCAACTACACAGACTGTCAACACACTCACAACAGGTAAATGATTTCTTTCTTAAAATGTCTATAAATTATAACTTTCAAATGCTAATTGGTTTCCTATGTCTTTTCTATTTTTAGTTTAAGAACATGAAAGTGTGACCAGCTCTGTTCAGTTAAATATTCTCTCCTCTTCTTCACTAAGTAACAAAAATATAGAATTTTTAGTCCATTTTGTTAAGATCTTTTTTATTGCTAGGGTTTATGCATAAACATACCAAGCTATCCCTTGACTTTATATTACTTTTTCCTTTTAACATTGTGAAGTGCTCACATATACTTTTGGCCTTCATAAACAATTGTTTTCACATAAACAAATGAAAGGAGACAAACTGTATATCTAAACTCAATTGTGCATTTCAGATGCTGTCACATCCTACAACCTCATCATCTGCAGAGAGAAACTGACACTCAGTCACATCAAAATACAGATAATGATTAACTTAGAGGTATCATACAGGATTGTGGAGATATTTCACTGGAGTTTGGTCTTCAGTACACTATTTTATGTTCTATTTTGTTATATTTCTTTAAGCATGTATTTATGTTCAATGTCCATTGTCGTTTATTAATGTATTCTTTTATTAACATTTTTGCTACAATTTCACATCAATAAAAAATCTGTTGTTGATTTAGTAAACCCTATAGACATTCAGATAGAATAAGACCAGGCGATAGAGGGGAAAAACACTATGAATAAATAATATATACAATTAATACTAATATTAACAGGGACGTCACCCAAAATGAGAAATTTCTGTCATCATTCTCACCTCAGTAGTCCAAACCTGTTATGAGTTGCTTCTTATGTTCGAAACACAAACGAAGATTATTTTGAAGATGGGTAATAAAAAATTGGTGGTTGCATTGATTTTATCATATATTTTGTTGTCCTAATGGAAGTCCCCAATGGCAAACCCAAACTGTCGTGCCCCACCTACAGCAATCTTTCAAATCTCTTCGTTTGTGTAAAGGTAAATGATGACAGCATTTTCATTTTGGGGAGAACTATCCCTTTAATATATTAACTCTAATATTTCCTGAAAAATCTCAGTTACATAAGTGTTTATTCTAACACAATAAGGTCCTATATCGAATTTTTGTTTAACTTTTCAAAGCATGGTTCTATATGGAACCCTATAAAAAGGTTCTATTTAGCACTAAAAAAGGTGGCCAGTAGAAAAACTCTTACAAACTTTACTAAGTGCATTTTGGTCATGCTGACAAGTAACTACATGTAAAAAATGACACAGGACCACTACATTTAGCCATTAAAAAAACTTGTTTATCTAATATATGAAAAATTAGCAGGCTAACGCTCTGAATGGCCTTCACTTGTTTTTGGTTCCTTGCATGAATCTGACAGACTCAATAACGTCAATAAAACTGATTTCAGTTATAGAAACACAAAAATACACATACAAAATTAGTTTACTGGTCATATATGAGTGCCAGCAGCTATTGCAAAGTGCAATTTTGGACTGAGTGACTTAGATTATGTAATTAGTGGTTAAAATTGTCATCAAAGACACAATGAGGCTTTACATTCAACAGTAGTTCCTATGTACTATAAAACATGAGAGTCTGTTATATGGTGCTACTTGAAATGCATTCTTAAAAAATAAAAGTATTATGTGTTTTGTAAATGTTGGAACAAAGAAACATCTTTAGGTTACGTATGTAACCATGGTTCCCCGAGGGAACGAGACGCTGCGTCGAAGTCGCTTTGGGAACGCCCTTGCGTGACCGCGTTCTGAAGCACGTGTCAAATCAGTTCAATGGAGTAGCGAGACGTCACGAGCGGGGTGACGTAAGCACCAGAAAGTATAAAAGTGCATCTGGCAGAGCGCAAACCAGCTTCGATGAAGTAGCGCCTGGAGGGATGCAGGGAGTATGGCAAAGAGACGCAGCATCTCGTTCCCTCGGGGAACCATAGTTACATACGTAACCTAGAGACGTTCCCCTTCAGGAACTCGAGCTGCGTCAAAGTCGCTTTGGGAACGAGAATACCCACTGCGCCATACTACCAAGTCCCTGCCTGTGTGTGTATCTTGCGAGCACATCACGAAGAGAGAACTTGGAAAACTGCGGTAGAAGCCAGGTCTAGGTTGTAAAAGAAGACAAAAGTGTGTGGAAAGGACCAGCCCTCCGCAGCACAAATGTCCTGCAAGGCCACACCCAAGTTGAAAGCCTTGGAGGCCGCCATACTCCTGGTCGAGTGCGCTCTGACCCCCATAGGTGATGGGAGGCCAGAGGACCCGTAGGCTAGTGAGATGGCCTCAACCACCCACCAACTCATAGTCTGCTTGGTCGCCGGAAATCCTTTCTTTGGCGGACCAAAACAAACAAATAGCTGATCTGCCTTATGCCACGGGGCAGCTCTGTGTGCGTAAGCGTCCAGTGCTCGAACTGGACAGAGCAGATTAAGCCTTTCTTGGCCTACTTCCTGGAACGGAGGAGGACAGAATGCCTGAAGTACTATGGGCCCTGGTGAAGAAGTAGGCACCTTAGGGACATACCCGGCCCTCGGGTAAAGGAATGCCCTAACCATTCCTGGAGCAAATTCCAGGCACGAAACAAAAAGTGCCTGAAGATCCCCGATCCTTTTAGTGAGGAAATAGCGAGGAGAAAGATGGTCTTGAGCGTGAGCAACTTGACCGCAACTTCTTCTATGAGTTCAAAGGGGGCATTGCATAAGCCCTCCAGAACCACAGCCAGGTCCCATGAGGGCACCTTAGTGAGCTGTACCGGCCTCAGCCTCAGTGTGCCACGGAGGAAACAAGTGATAAGTGGATGTCTTCCCAATGATTGACCACCCAGAAAGGCATGGCAAGCAGCTAAGGCCGCCACGTATACCATCAGAGTGGAGGGAGATAACCCTGCGCAGAATCGCTCCTGCAGAAACTCCAGAAATGAACCAACTAGGCAGTTGACTGGGTCTTGCAGTCGCACCATGAAGTGAAAAGCTTCCACTTTAAGGCGTACTGTTTCCTAGTGGCGGGAGCTCTGGACTGGAGTATAGTCTCAACAACCTCAGTTGAGAGACCAGATGCTAGGAGCTGTGCCCCTCAGGGGCCATGCCCACAGCTTCCATAACTCCGGGCGGGGGTGAAGAATGGTGCCCCCCGCCTGAGAGAGGAGGTCCCTCCTGATCGGAATCTCCAGCGGAGAGACATCGAGGAGGGACCCAAGTCCGAGAACCATACTCAGGCCCGCCAGAATGGGGCTACTAGCAACAGACAGACCCCATCCCAGCATACCCTCTCCAGAACTCCCGGGAGCAAAGCGATCGGGGGAAAAGCGTACAGACGAAGCCTCAGCCACATCTGCACCATAGCATCCAGCCCCAGTGGAGCTGGATGTGTGAGGGAGAACCAGAGCGGACAGTGTGTCGTTTCCTGTGACGCAAATAGATCCACTTCCGCCTGGCCAAATTCCCTCCAGAGGAGCTCCACAACCTCGGGGTGGAGTCTCCATTTCCCCGGGGCTCAGCCCCTGTCTCCACAGGATGTCTGCCCCCTGATTGAGATACCCAGGGATGTAGACTGCTCTTAGCGAGAGGAGCTTCCCCTGATCCTACAGAAGGATCTGGCGTGCCAGCTTGTACAAGGGACGCGAACGCAGACCCCCCTGCCGATTGATGTAGGAGACACCGATGTTGCCTTAGGTCTGGGAAGGAAGGTGTCAGAGCTCGAAACACAGCCAGGCATTTTTCCAGGCAGTTGATGTGCCAAAAGAGATGATGGCCTTCCCATAGACCCTGGGCAGAGCGGCCACTCATGACCGCTCCCCTGCCTGTGAGAGAGGCATCCGTCGTTAGCGTTACACGACGACAAGGAGCCCCTAACATCGGGCCTTGAACCAGGAAACAACGTTTCTTCCACATGTCTAAGGCACGTAAGCATCGCCGCGTGACCTTGATCATGCGAAGCGGATTCCCACTCGGGGAAAATCCCTTGGTTCTGAACCACCACTGCAAGGGTCTCATGTACAGCAGGCAAAAAGGTATCACGTTGGACGCCGCTGTCATCAGGCCCAACAGCCTTTGAAACTGTTTGACAGTGAGGGACTGACCTTCTCTTACTCTCGTGACTGTCGTGAGGATTGACTCGATGCGAGCAGGAGACAGACGTGCCTGCATAGAGGTTGAGTCCCACACCACGCCTAAAAAAGTGGTTCTCTGTAGTGGAAAAAGAACACTCTTCTTAGCGTTTAGTCTTAACCCCAGCTCTCTCAAAAGGGGCGAGGACGACATCTCGATGCCGAACCGCCATCTGCTCCGATTGAGCTAGTATTAACCAATCGTAGATATAATTGAGTATGCAGATGCCCTGGAGTCACAGAGGAGCATACCACTAAATACGTGAAAGTGTGGGGTGAGAGTGACAGGCCGAAGGGAATAACTCTAAATTGGTATGCTTCGCCCCCGAAAGCAAAACTCAGGAACTTCCAGTGTTGAGGGAGAATGGAAACATGGAAATAAGCGCCTTTGAGATCTATCGTAACAAAATGTAGCGAATCAGCTCATGGGGAAGTATGAATAATTAACCATAACTAGTTAATTATTTATTCATATTTTAGATCCGCTGTAGCTATTTAGCTGACCTCTCAGGGTCAACAGTCTTGTCAATTCTAAGAACGCTAATTTCCTGGTTAAAGGAAATAACTATCTTACTGTACAATTCTACAAAGCTTGTAACGTAAATCTGCATGATTAGTGACTCCGGTTATGAGCAAACAATGAACATGTCAAGTGTGATACAAGTAAGTTTTTATTAACTACATAAAACTTTAAACTAGTCTAACATACACATAAACACACACACACTGGTCTAAATCCTACATACACACATAAAAACTGGTTACCTAACATCCTACATAAACACATAACTGGTCTAACTTACACAGACACACACACACACGCATACAGTTGGTATAGGAATGGGTTAAAGTTTAGCACTAAAGAAAGGGACATAAGGAATGACATTTATGGAATCATTTGCATATTCAACAGATCCAAGCCTTCAAGGATACGTCAGATTCTTAGTTCAAACAAACATTGTAAAAAGGTGTAACTGATACTTAAAATATCAATTAATAAGACTAAGTTTGATACATAGCGAGTCTCGGCGGTCTGAAAGAGATTCCTGATGCAAATCTTAAGGCCCAAGATCTTGCTGAAATTAGTTGATGAAAAGAACCAGTTTGAGTCAGAGAATTTTCGGTGAATGGAAAATTCAAGGCCGAAAGGCCTGGCACAATGCTTTAGTATCCTGAAGCGTTTTCTCACATCTTCTTAGCTTCTGACCGAACCACCGACTGGGCGGGTCACATGGAGTGTGGCCTCTTAAAGCCTGCAGAGATTCACGCCTCACAAGATGGGCTTGTCCAATGAGAAAGAAGGAAATTCCAAGCGGGAGGTGGCAATTACTGGAGGATTTTACGACCCTTTGTCTCTAAGCATGGTATTTCACATATGTAATTCGCTTGGGTGTTGATGCACAAATTAGTAAAGATTCTTAGAACATCAATATGTTGCATAGGTATCAGCATATAATATACACGCTTGTTTCGATCATAAGAAGGCGAATTCATAGATACTAGACATGGTAGAGTTACTTATATGAATGAGTGGTTTATCGTAAGCATGAATAAAAATAGTCTATAATACAACAGATTAAATACAACACAGCAATAATATACACAATGGCCTGAAGAATATGTGTGTTCATTCAAAGAAGGTTTTCCTATGAAATAATTAGTAGAAAAATCAATTTCTACTGTGCATTGTGTCTCTGGGGACACAGAGTGGGTTTATCTACTAACATTCCTAACTGGGGGCGTAATAAAACCAGTGATAGGGGGGATGGTGTTCAGCAGAAATCCTGGCATCCAGTGTATTGAGTGAGGGGACTGTGACGATTAGTTAATCTAATGAATAACTGATTTGTTAAATCAAATAAAAATTAGTGTGTCAGATTGGTCGAGACGCTACACAAACCAGTCCTCAGACTGGATTTGAGATACTATCTGCTTGATAGTGAGCATCTTGAACCGAAGCCGTTTGATAGCGCGGTTCAGAAGACGGAGATATAAGATCGGACGCAACCCCCCATCCTCCTTCGGAACGATGAAGTAACGGCTGTAGAACCCGGACACTCTCGAGAGAGAGACAGAACACGTTCTATGGCCCCCTTCCTCAAAAGATTATCTACTTCTTGTTCCATTACCAGAACCAGCTCGGGGCCCACTAGTGTGGGGATGACCACGTTGAAACGAGGCGGACGAGAACCGAACTGGATTCTGTAACCTTTCTCTACAATTTGCAGGACCCATTTTGAGACATTTGGCAGAAGTTTCCACGTTGTCAGAAAGTCTATTAAGGGAACCAGTCTCTCGAGACTGGACTCTGGTGTATTTAGAGCTGCTAGTTCGGTGCCCTGAAGCGGAGGACCGGCAGGGAACGACCGACCTGACAGCTGTAGCACCCTCACTCGAGGGGGCGAGCTCCCCCGTGCCGTACCGTTGCCGGGCGGCAGCTGGGAATTTGATAGTGCGGAGCTCCATAGTCCTGAAAGCACCGAGGTGGCAGGGTATCCATGACCTCGTGAGGGCACTGCCGGAACGACCGACTTGATTGCTGTAGCACCCTCACTTGAGGGGGCAAGCTCTCCAGTGCCGTACCATTGCCGGGCGGCAGCTGGGATTTTCGCTCGTCGGAGCTCACTGAGCCCTGAAGCACCGAGGGTGGCAGGGGTATCAATAAACCTCCGTGAGGGCACTGAGGAGGATTGGGCACCGTATACTGAGGTGTTATCCTTTCCTCCCCAGGTGGGCTGCCCTCAGGGACATGACAATGGTAGGACCATTTAGCCGAGAACCTCTTAGACAAAATAACGGTCCGCAAAATAGTTTTCGGTCTAGAAGACCCCGACTGAAAGCGTCGCCCCGACCCCCGATCTTTCCGTGGAGGGGTGCGGGTTGCAACGCTCAGTTTTTGAGACTCGCGATATGAGGAGCTTTATGGCTTGGGCTACTGCCGCTCAGCAGCCCCACCCCTGAGCAGGTCAGCCTGGTATGCTTGTAACACCGCCATGGTGTGCAAACATGCGCCAGCCTGACCTTCCGCCGTATAAGCTTTCCCAACCAGACTCGATGTAAGCCTAACGGGCCTGGCGGGAAGCTTCGGGGCCTTCAGGGACGAAGCTGAGGATGGGGAGAGATAGCTCGAAAACGTCTGCTCCACCACTGGCATCGCCCCACATACCTTATCATTCAGCCCCACGATGATCTTTTGAATAAATCAAGACTGTGGGGCTGTAATACGGGATGAGAACGGTTTCTCCCACGATCTTGACACCTCAGCATGGAGATCGGGAAAAAAACGGAAGGCCCCGTCGTGAAGGCTGTGCTCTGGATTCAGAAAACACTTGTCTAATTATTTTTAGGACGAGCGTCCTGTTTCTAGGCTGGCCAAACGATATTTTATTTTGGCAACTGCACGAAACACACCCCATAATCACAGAATCACACCTCATACACGGAGGGACTGTGGTGGTGAGTCACGGTATCCTCTGTATGAAACTCATAACATCCACCTTCTTGGAGGAAGATAGATGAAGCGTCTGGCTCTCTCTCTCTCTGGGGGGGGAGAAACTGCAGCGCGGGCTTCCGAACACTGAGAGAAAGCCGCTAGGGCTGGGTTTCGAGTTCGATACTTTTTAGGCACCGACCGAATTGCCTCGATACCATCGAGTATCGAAAAACGTCTCGTCAAATTGGGCCGGGCCATCTAGGGCTGGGCCCCGGCACTTAACTTTATAGACTCCAGGGCTTGACATTAACTCTTCATTAACGCCAGACAAGTAACATGATTAAAGCATCAGTAACCAAAAATAACTATGCAAACACCAAAACGCAAGTATTATTCTGATTTTATTACATTTAGAGTAAGTGGCAAATAGTGTATATAGATACTGAATATAATGCATCTATTGACAGTATAAGGTTGCGCTGCTGAGGCGAGGCTCACGCAGCCTCTCCAGGAGAAATCAAAATGCGCAACACTAAGAAACTCAGCATCCTGAGGTAAAAATTCAAAATGGAAAGTTTTTATATTTAAAATACAGTTAGTTAGGCAACATCACAAAACGTTTTCACCATTACGATAATAGTTTAATATGTTTAATAGTTCTATAAACAGTTCAATAAGTAAATACAATAATATTAGGTCACTTACATTTTAGGCAGAAACAGCGCATCTCACAGCAACCAGACGATTCATTGCTGATTGATTCCGTGTTTTGAACGAATCGGTTGAGTCAAAGTTTCATTAGCCCATGCATAAACATCTGATGAATCTGCCGTTTGAACGAATCGTTTGAATGAACGACTCAATGACTCACTCATTAAACGCTCACTACTGGCACCTACTGGCGTTTTAATTTAGTTGAAAAGTATAATTTCCACCATAATTTCTTGTTTGTATATTAAAAAATATTTAAAATAATCTCGTAATAATTATTTAATGCAGTTGTATTTTTCAGTGTCAATTGAATTTATAGATCAAATGTAAGAATTTGAAATGAAAGTATTAATGAGATTAGTGGGAATAGAATAAATCATTTGCACAAAAAACAAAACACACACACATACATGTATATATATATAAGCTCGATACCATAGAGTCCCCCCCCACACACACACATAACAAATCCCAATTTAACCCCTACATAAGACAATAAATAAGATTTATATTCCGCTTTTACTCAAAACTCACTTTAAACCACCATCAAGTTTTTGTAATAACTTCCGATTGCCGTGTGTGTTTTGGCCATGTATTGTTGATGAAATTAAATATATTATAACCTTTGAGTCAGAGCAGCGATCATGGAAGAAAAAGCACAGGCAGACAGCGCTAGAAACTGCTAATGCTCATCAGTAAATCAGTAGAAAATTTATAGAAATGACGATTCTGTCTGAGCTAGGTGATTCTGTCACACGCACTAGTGTAAATGTAGCCTAACGGATGTGTAATCTGAAGACTATTTGAGATTTATTAAAACTATTTGCACTGATTTTTTTGTTTGTTACATTTTGTTCCTTTGCGCAGTGGATTTGAGTCTGTATAAACATCAACAAGCTGAAAAATAAAACCAAAGTTTTTTTTTTAGATAATGTAATCTTGTTCAAATAGATTTCATAAAATTGGTATCGAAAAAAGTATCGTTCAGGAACCGGTATCGAAGTCAAGGTATCGGTATCGATATCGAAAATTTTTGAACGATACCCAGCCCTAAGAGCCGCGGATCTAGCGGGTGAGGACCGAGAAAAGGACGAGCCCATCTCGGATCCCTCCGCTAAAGCCACCCGCGAGCCTGGCCGCTCTCATCAAACACGGCCAGGCGAGAGCGGAGCGTGCGCAGCGAGAGCAGCTCGCAGTCATGACAATCAGACAAAGAGCAGAAGCTGGTTTGCGCTCTGTCGGATGCGCTTTTATACTTCCTGATTGCTCATGTCACCCCGCTCGTGACGTCTCGCTACTCCATTGGACTGATTTGACACGTGCTTCAGAACGCGGTCACGCAGGGGCGTTCCCAAAGCGACTTCGACGCAGCTCGAGTTCCTGAAGGGGAACATACAGATTCCATAAAATGTGAGGTTGGAGGACAAAAATAACTACATTTTCTTCATGAATTTATGTTTGCTCAAACAAGTCCTTCTGTGGAAAGGAGGCTAAAGACATTATGTAACATAATCAAATCAAAACACTCCATAACTTTGTTCATGCTTAATCGATGTTCTAATGTTGGCTTTAACTCAGGGGTATGAAACCCAATAGGATGGGATTAGGATAAGAGCATAGGGCTCATAAATTCAATCACAGGGTGTATGTTTGAAATTATTTAGCAAAGACTTATTAAATGCAGATACTGGTGAAACGGGTCAGACATAGTGCCTTCTGTTCACACCCTCTTTGGGAAAGTGGTTGACGTGTCCTTAAAGAGAAAGTGGACTAACAAACATCTGACCCGTATTCAGCTAGGATTTGAAGACTAAACCTGTACATATTCATTGCGAACATCATCGTCATCAGCAGCTGTAACACTTCCTATAAATGCATAATCATTTCTTCCATAAATAGTATACCATCCGGCATGTGTCACCATCAAGAGGTCTGTCAAAAGATGATCCTTCCTAAGTCTAAACATGGCCTTTTACCCGTAAAGTATTAGAAACGCCTCTGAGCTCTTTCAATCACCTCCAAAGCCATCTGAGCTAAAAACACGGCAGTTTCACGTAACCACGAGAGGTTCAGAGAAGCTACACCTCTGTTCTTCATTAGCCATTAAAAGCCTGATGTTTTTGTAGAGGGAATAAGTGACCTAAAGGGGCATCGTTATGGCTTTGTGGTTTCAGTTTGAACGTAAAGCCGTGCTGGATTACCTCCCCGAGAAGCACCAAGCCCCATTCCATCCAGCTGACTCACAACCCAGCCCTATACATCTCTCCAGCTCTCTTTCACTAATATATGAACAGCTGTGATTGCTTTTATTAGAAGCTAATGCATGGGTTTCTTCCTGATTTTTGAATGCTAGTGAGATTGTTAAGAGCATTACTGAATAAAACGAAACTGGAAATGACTATAAAGGACAAAATAATGTGACCACAATTAAATAAAGCATCAATATAAATTTTAAAGCAGCACAACAGACACTTTGCTTTAAAACACTGAAATTTTGTTGCTGAGATAGTATGTATTCAAATTCATGTTTTGACTTAAACTGATTTACTACAGTAATGATTTTATGATAACTGTTTGGTTTGGCTCAGCTACCAAATCAGACATCAGGAGATCGTCATGACTGCTGAGAGGATTATTGGTGCCCCCCTGACTAGCCTCCAAGAACTTTACACTCCAGAGCGAGGAAAAGGGCTGGTAAAATCACCCTGGACCCCAAACATTCAACACACTTCCTCTTTGAACTGTTGCCCTCTGGCCAGCGCTACAGAGCACTGAGCACCAAAACAGCCAAGACACAAGAACAGCTTTCCCCCCCCAGGCCATATTCCACTTGAGCAATACATAAAACATCTCAGGACTGTTCATCTGTAAATAACTTACCAAAAAATTTCTTCTGTAAATAGCCCATATACACATTCACAACTCTGTCTATTGATATTTTCTTTTTCTCTATATTTTGTTACCATATTATAGTTTTTATTTATTGACATTCATCATGTTTAGGAACTCACATGTCAACTTTGCACTGTAAAGTAATTTAATTACATTAATTTGATTACATATAATTTGTGTAAAACGTAAAATGTGTAAATAAAAGCTAGTAAAAACTTTTTTTACAACACTATGTTGTAAACGTGTCCCATTGGATAATCAAATGTTCTACACATACTTCTTCACGCCCACGCACTTTGTCAAGTGCAAAGACCACAAGTGTGGGTATTGAGGCAGGCCCGATATTGCATGTTGTTGAGCAAAATTTGATTTAGTCAGCAAGCTAGCATTGACAGTTCTAAACAGCAACCCTTGCTAACTTCTGAGGAATCACTTATGTCAAAACGAAAAGAAACCATGAGTTTTGAGTGACAAAAGGAAAGTGCCAAAACAAAACAAAACACGGGGGAATATCCCTGTTGAAAAAATCAGCATATGCTGGTTAGGTAGGTTTTGAAGACTGGTTTAAACTGGTCATGTGCTGGTCATAAGCAACTAGCTCCTGCGCAGGGACCAGCTTAAACCAGTCAAAACCAGCAAGCCATGACTTCAACATACCTAACCCGCATATGCTTTTCAATGACGGTTGTTATATATGCATTTTAGAATTCTCTTCTTGTAGGGGACACACCTGCTCCACCATGGCTATCAAAGGCAATCATGTTGATTTCGAAAACCACCATATCCATCCGCGAACCGTGCTGAAGCACAGCTGATGTAAAAGAACTACAGCTACTCCAAGTAACATGCAATTTTATTTTCAACCACAGTTGGCGATAGAGAGGCCATAGTTCCGTGGTGCAGCTTAGGCAGTTATTTTACTTTATTTTAATGGTATGTGAACGAAATCAATGCCATTGACGGTCTAATCATCTTTCAGTAAATCAGTTATGTAAAATCTAATTAGAAATGGCGAGATCCAGGCTCTGTTAACTTGTAGTGCAACTCAGGTTTACCTTAGAAAAATATATTAACGTGTAGATATATCAGGACTCCAAAAAGCATGATAGAGGCAGGCAGGGGCCTGTATTTAGACAGCCGTCAGTAGTTCAGAATTTGAGAGCAGTTCTCTGACTTCTCAAATGTTAAACTTTCAGTGGCTGAAGTGTTTAGTTTAGCGAAAGTGATGTAAATAGACGTGATGAAATATGTAAGTGAGCTGTAAACAGTTCTTTTTATCTTCAGTCAGCCGTGTGTGCGCGTGTGCGTTCATGTGCATGTGCAGAGCGTATTGTGTGAGAGTGTGAGTGTGAGAGAGCCGCGCTTCAAACTTGCTCTCGCACCAAATCTATTCTTTACAGTTTGTTTTCTTTTACTCTCCAAAAATGTAAATGATGTCTAGCTGCTGTTTTTTATTATATGCAGCCAAGGAGTGGGCGCACGGCTTCCGTGGCAGGGTTTGCTGATTAATTTCCTGAGGTTAGGGCTATTGCGCTGTGCTTAGTGATGCAACATGGACTCACAGACAGCCAGAATTTTCTCATAAAATCAAGAGAAAATTCAGCAGGAATAAACCGCATGGGCCTTTGCACTCAGCATTTTGCATCTCTTTGTAGATGATCAGTAAAATTGGCTTAAGGATCATTTGATAGTTTGTGCATTTGAAATCAAATAAAAGCAGTTAACAATTCCATCTTTGTATGAGAGAAGAAATCAACCCAACTTCTAAGCTTAAACAAAACCCTCCACACATCTCACAGATGAATACACACTCCCATTACAGAACTCTGTTTCAATTTTTACTCCTGATTTTTGTTCAACAGACATGAATAGCCTGTTAGCGGTGCCAACTTTACTTCCAGCTTTCCGCAAACGCACTTAAACTACGGGTCACTTGAAATTTACAGGTAGCCTAGTTGTGTTAGAACATGATTGGAACTAGATTCTGCACGAAGTTAAATCTCCAGTAGTGGGGCTGAGCGACATCAGTAGCTCTCGCCACCAGGTGGCGCGTACTGAGCGCTTAACAGATGCGCAGCAGCGTGCTTGTCTTGTGCTCTGATCAACTGAGACTGCGGTCACACGAAGGAACCTGCGACCTGCACCTCGGAGGAATTTATATGAGATGACATCAAAACAGATTTCCCCAGCTAACGAATCGAGTTAGCAAACACAAAAAAAAAAAAAAAGAAACTAATTTTTTTTTTTTTAATGCGTGCAATGAATTCGGAACTTCAGCATTTTTTTTAAATCAAAGTACACAAGTCATTTAGATCATTTGTTTATTTATATTTTAATTTTAAATTAAACAAACTCGTCTTTCTGTCATATATACAACTGTGAGATTACGTGCATTTTTCACCTTCACAGTTTACATTAACCTTAGGTGGGTTTGACCCCAAGAGGAAAAGTTTATACCAAGAATTTCCACAGCGCTTCAGTTCGCATCAAAGAGAAGTGCTAGAACCCTGCATAACGCAAATGAAGCTCGTGCTCTGAATCTGTCTTCACTGGGGTCGGGGTGACAAATTGACTAATGGTTTTGGGACGTTTAAAACTGCTCTCTTATTTCTTTCTCGCAGAGAGCCTAAGTTAAAGGTGACAGTTGTATATTTACCTTAATTAATACAAAGTGAAGCTTGATTTGTTGCCGCCCACATCTCGCACAGAAGCTCGTTTTAAATAAGAATTCTTCGACTTTCTGTGTTATGTTGTATTGATGAGAGAGTGAATTAAATAAGACTATTTTGTTACCCGAAGCTCAGCTTAGAAACGAAAGCTTATTTAGCCTATAATAATAATAATAATAATCATCATAACGCAACACACACTAATGTTTACCCAACCTTATGTTATGCTAATTCTCAAATTTAATGATTTAATTTCTGCCTTTCTCTTTCCGTCTTCGGGATACTATCCTCATCATGTGCAAGTAGTGAAAGACCTGAAAACTTTATTGACAACGTAAAAGTTATCAAAAAACTTTCAAAAGTTGCAGTGGGGTTCTTCAGTCCTCTGACATGTAGGCAGTGCTAAGTGATGAGCGCAGCGTTGTGCTGAAACTTCACTTCAGTATGTTGGGGGTTTGGCTGTGTGACGTCGCGGGTTGGGTTACAATAAAGAGGCGGTTTGACTTTGGGACCACAAGACAGAGCTAGAGTAAGAGAGAGAGAGAGAGAGTTTCTACCCCGAGTAACCAAATACTCACAGCGCACAACCGCTGGACCACAGCTGTGCGAACTTCAGGGTTTCCCCGTGTCTCTGCTGCGAGAACATGCTGAGGAAGACGAACATTTCTCCGATCCGAGAGTTTTGCACTGAATTTTGAAACGCTGCGGGACGACTAAGTGACCGTAAATCCTCTTATTTCGGATCGTCCCGCGCCACCAAGATCTGGTAAATATTTTCTGGGATTTTGGAATATTTTTGACAAGCTTTTACTACTATTGCAAGACATAGGCCTATAGTCTGTATATTGGCGGTGATTTCCTGCGGTAGGCGTGAACAACAGATGTGTAATGTTCAAGTGCACTTGAGAATGAATTAGTTGGGCGAGAAATTGCTTGTAAAGCATGACGAGCAGGACGTGTAAGACTTCAGTTGTTAAAAGAAAATATTTGGAAAATGTGTATTAACTGCATTGCAAATTGCAAAGTGTTGCTTAAAGCAGATCAAAGTCACAGCAAAGTATCTAATGTGTGAATGGTGGTCTTTAATAGTGATCGGTCAGTGATCAACAGGTGGGATGCGCTTTCCAAACTCTTACTGATCATAAGTGGTGTAAAAACATTTAGGCTAAAATATGTGTTTGAGGAATAAAAATAATTTTGTTTTCACAACATTAATATTACTCCAATAAACAAATAATATAAAATATTCGCATAGCCTGTATCTGAGAAATGTCTCTGGACAGCTTTGAAGCCGCTCTGATGTCATCCGATGTTTTTCGTTAAAAACTATAAAAAACGTGAATTCGTTGAAACAAATCGTAAACTTTAGATTGTATTATGAATCTGTAAAAAGTTACCCTTTCCCCCCTCTAAACCACGCGTGGGCTTGTGGTCGGTGGTCTCGAGTCGTTTTCCGTGTATATGCTTTGAATGGAATGGACCTCTACAGTTTTACAGTGATGCTCGGTGTTGAGAAAGTTAGAAATTATTCGTTTGTTTCGGTTTATTTTAAGCACTATTCGTTCACAGTGTCTTGCGGAAGCAGCATTGGCAATACAAACTAAATATATTTTGTCACTTAAGAACAAGGACGTAGGCTAGTTAATCATAGCGTTCATATAATTTAAAATATTAACGTCGTTTCTTTTAAAGTAATGTGGAATACAGGCTATTTTTTTTTTTTTTTAATATAGGCCTAATTTAAAATATGTATTAATAATTGTTTATTTGTTTATTGGTTGAACGCTTTAGTTTTTAATTTAAACATAAAAAAATCTAACCAACAATTGAAACATTTTAGATATTAATAAATAAATGTTACGATCGTGGTTCAAATAACAATGATACTAAACGTTTAGCATTTTGGCCTAATATATTAATGTAAAAAAAAAATGTCTGTTGGATGCCCCTTGTCCAAAACGACTACTATTAAAACATTTAAATTATTTATGATTTGTTTAATTTTGCTAGAGAGAAATTCAACGAATTTAGATAAACATTAAGCATAATTTAAAAGATAAGGCATTTAAAATTATTATTATTATTATGTATATCAGTATTTGGAGAGTGACTTATTTAGCTTTAACATTTATATATTTTGATCTAAATCTGGCACAATATGGCACATTATTGATTACTTTAAAATATTACACTGTCAATTTTTTTCGTATGATATTATACAGGCAAACGCATTTTACATCAACCTGCAAACACAGAAGATCGCTTGGTCTTTTCCACAATACCTAGGCCTAAATATATTTGTATATTTAGTCAACTGTTTGACGGTGCTTAATGAAAGGTGTGTTTCCCTCTCTCCAGGGTTAAGTGATCACATCCTCTCAGGGGGCTGAGCGGAAAAAAGAAAACATACACTTACTTGATAATCGTTGCACAACTGACCAAAGGCCTGTCGTTAACGCATGACTGTAAAACACGTCGAGATTTTTCTGTGATCTCCGTACGCGCGACAGGCGCACATCCACATAAAACACTGATGACCTCCGCGCACTCAACACGCTACTGATGAAAGCTGAGCAATCACAGTTATTGATAAGGAAGCTTACTGATAGACAGCACTTGCCATGCGTTTGACAATATGGAGTATTTGCACACTGATGGGTGTTTGCAGAATAGCCTACTACTTTCAACTTAGGGATAACAAACTGGAATTTCCTTTACAATTTTTATTGATAGCCTGCATTCAATTTTTTTTACATTTACATCTCATGGTGGATGGATGTAGACCCGAACTCAGCAAATTGTGGTGTGACTTTCGAGACTCTTTCACCACCTTGTCTGGGATAGACGTCTTTAGTCCCACAACACTGATTCGGCCTGGCGTGGGGAACAAAATCTGTGAGATTTACCCAGACACAGTGCGCAAATCCGACTAATTAGCCAACAATGTCCCGGAAAAAAAATGTCCAAGCACTTGTGAAATCCCACAATTCAGAAATGCCTTTCTCCCGAAAACTTTCAACTGGCGTTAGATTGAACAGTTAAGCAGACAGTTCAGGTAACACATTCCCCTCCGTCAGTCGTTTTAAATGTATGTTGACTTCAAAGGGTTAAGGGTACGAGCCTGTTCTCGGGAGAGAGTCCTGATCTCCTCTAATGACCCCCCTAAGTAAAAGTCAATTACTTCTGCGCAATGATCAGAGCGTCCAAATCCTCGGGGGAGCTTTGAGCTTCAGAAAGACTAATTAGGACTATTTCACTTTTTATTTACCGCAGATCAGACTCTCTCCGCATCCTGAGTAGCCTATTCGAGACAGAAATACACACAAATTAAGCGTCATCATTTACATAGACCTTTTAGCTGGAAACGTTTCTAGCGATGCGACTTTTTTCCCCTTGACCTTTACTGAACTTTCAAAACATGACACACAAGCTATGACTTTTAAACTAATTTAGCAGCTCTTTGATCTTATTCATTGTAACCAGAACCATATCTGGTATCCCTATAGTCTTTTTTTTCACAGTAATCTAACACACAACACGTTGTTGCATTTCTTTCACGTGGTGCTTATAAAACGGTGTGAAAAAAAAATCCTCCAGACGATATGAGTAACAC
Organism: Sinocyclocheilus anophthalmus; assembly: GCA_018155175.1. Lineage (NCBI taxonomy): Eukaryota > Metazoa > Chordata > Actinopteri > Cypriniformes > Cyprinidae > Sinocyclocheilus > Sinocyclocheilus anophthalmus. Next base: position 93,962 of record JADLZN010003917.1, on the reverse strand, counting down.
TGTAAACACACCAAGCCTGTTTGAATGAGTGTGTGTGTGCTTGTAGTTCCTGATGAAACAAAGAGAAGTTATTGTGCTTTGTGTCTGTTCTCATCCAACCTGATTAAACAGTTGAGGCAGGTATGTCACCTGCCGTCTTTCGTCTTCATAGCCATAGGCATATTTTAAGCATGCAGAAGATGCCAATGCAAAAATGTACATGTACACACATTCATCTGGCAGGCTTGAGCATTGCTTTGTGCTCACGTTGGAGTGTGCACTTTCAATATGTCAGACAAGATGACTCGCTTGACAAGTGCACTTTATGTCTTGACGTGAGTGCAGTGTGCCTGTGTGTTTATTATTTTCTTTTCTTTTTAGGGAAGTCCCTTCAGCCTGTAAGGACTAAAGCAAGATGTTTCTAAGTAACGCATAATATAGGCCTATAGTAAACGGAAAATGCAAACATAGTGGGTGGATTCTCAAAAGGTGTCTGCAGGTGTATTATTTTTGAGACACTGTGCTAGTTGCTTTTCACTCATTTAGCTCTGTTTTGTCTCCTACAGAAACTTTCTGGAAACAGTCATGGGCAGTAAAACGCTCCCAGCACCAGTGCCTCTTCATCCTTCTCTGCAGCTGGCGAACTATTCCTTCCTTCAGACCTCTAACGGGCTGCATTTGCCTGCCGACCACATGCCCAGCATCTACAGTTTCAGTGCCTTGCATGCCATCCACCTGCACCAGTGGACTCTGGGCTATCCACCGTTCACTTTGCCACGCTGCACCTTCTCCAAGCTGCCTGGTCTGGTGGACGCCCGCTTCCCTCTCCCATCAATCCCACTGTTCCCCCATCTCGTCCAGCCCGCCAAGCAGGAGTCCCCCGGGCCTGGTTCTGGAGCATCGAGCAAAAGCAAACCCCGTTTTGACTTTGCCAACCTGGCAGCGGCTGCCACGCAGGACGACGCCCTGAAGGCGGAAGATCTGAGCACTAACAATGGGCACGTGCGCTCACCCTCATTAGGCTGCCTGCTGGACGTGGCCAAGCTCTCCTCGCCGGAAAGAAAACCAAGCCGAGGACGACTCCCGTCCAAGACAAAAAAGGAGTTTGTGTGCAAGTTCTGTGGCCGCCACTTCACAAAGTCCTACAACCTGTTGATCCACGAGCGCACGCACACAGATGAGCGGCCGTACACTTGTGACATCTGTCATAAAGCCTTCAGGAGGCAGGACCACCTGAGAGACCACAGGTAAAGACATATCAGTACACTGGTCTCAGATCAGTTCATTAGAGCTGATATTGAAATACATTCCTGCTCATATCTGCCCATTCATAAACGTATGGTATAAGAAACTATGGCCCACACACAAACTCCAAACTACCTGCAGATTCTGTTCCAGTCATTACCTCATCATGCATTACTGCATAATGATCTCTCCCATCATTCAAGTTAGAGAATAACACAGTAAATTTTAAATATTTGTAATAATGTATATGCACACACAAAAAGCAACAATTGATATCTAAATATATAATAGGATATATATAATATTATATTATATATATATATATATATATCTTATATATATATATATATAATTTCCTGAATTCATATTTTTGTGTGTGAATTTAAATTAATGTGTGTGTTATCAATTAATCAATATGTTATGCACATTTTTACTTAAAAAAACATTTGCAATTGAAGTTAAGGTGGTTTGCCTTGCAAAACATTAAGCACAACAGATGCAGACAAACAAATCAGTTTCTTATTTCTTTTCAAACCACACCTGCTCTTATGATTTATGACATTTGTCATTCCAGTACTTTAAGAATGATTTAAATTAGTTGAGACTTGTTGAACAATCTCCTCCAATTCTTCAGTAATGATCTTGGCTCTTTGCCTCACTGACAATTATCACTAGATATACATCATGTTTGGGATTTAATGAACATTTGCAGACCCAAAGATTTGTCATGAGAAGGCAGATAACTATTGCACTATTTTTGCCGTCATTTCAATAGTTCACATTTTGGCAGAATACTGAAGTGTAGGATAATCAGAGAAAAGAAGCTCAAACAGCTTTAAAACCTGTGTTGTTTAAGTTGTAAACATGCCTACATCCATTAACCAACCACAACTATTTTCTCTCTTTTGTTCTCTAAAGATACATCCATTCCAAAGAGAAGCCATTTAAATGCCAGGAGTGTGGAAAGGGTTTCTGTCAGTCCAGAACCCTTGCTGTCCACAAAACATTACACATGCAGGTCAAGGAGCTCAAACCAGCCAAGATAAAGTGAGGGCATCTGTTTCAATCAATGGGGACGCTATAAAACCATACCTAGTGACACCAGCCAATAACATTGTCATTCCAAGGCCACAGAGCCTCCATCTGAGGCCCGTGGACCTCTGTGTACGGCTTAACGCCACAAAGATGGATTGGGCCTGACCAAAGAGCTTCCTGAAAAGGCATCCTTCCATAACCTACAGCCATGGTGCCTTAAAAGTTTGACTGATACAAAGGAATGGAGAACCCGGATAAGAAGTCATGGAACTCAGCAGAAGCTTTAACATGGATTTAAGACAATCAAATTGATTGATTTAAGAAAGAACACATAAGCAAGAAGAGCGCCGACACCAAAGAGAACAGCTACAGTGAGATCTGTGATTTTAGTCTGCATGGCAGACTATCCATTCCCAATGATCTGTTGTTTTATTTTTGTAAACAATGATTTTTCTAGATATTGTTGACATTGTCGTTGATGAAGGCAGATTCTTCGGACCTATGCCGTTACTGAGAGCCCACCAAAGCTCTCGCATTTAAAACCCGAAGTCAGTCGAGCAGTCATTTCTTCTAACCAAAGACACCTTCAATCATGTAATTCCTCCTTTTGTACATTATTTTTTTATAACTGATATTCGGCACTTTAATCTGACTATTGATTATTTACATATATCACTGGATTCCTTAAACTTATTTTTGAAAATAAATAGTCATTTCTGTATCAAATGCATGTTTGTCGTAATCAATGCAAATCCTAACCTTATTCCTCTCAGCACGTTTCTGGAGTCAAAGAATGTTAAACCTAGAGATAAAGAGGTACAACTGGCACAAATAAAGGGAATTTGTCTTCACAGACAAATTCAATATTAAACAATAAGCAGGGATAAACAATGTGCTCCACACTTGACTGAATAAATCAATAAATAATGATCTGTGATGTGAAGACATGGATTGACTTCACATTTGCCTGGGAGGCGACATCTGCTGCTGTCCTCATAAGCATCTTGATTCTTTCTCTGAGCTTTAAATCACTGCAGCTTTAAAAAGCCATCAGAGGGCATGAAAGTACACGTATTCATAGAGAATTCATAGCAAACAGACACACCTGCAAACACAATTCAGAGGTTGAAAGGGGTGTTTAGAGAGATAAAAAAAGACTTATTCTAGACAGAGAAGGATTTATCAGTAGTGTTAGATGCTCAACTCTAACCAAACACGGATGGATCTATTTTTAACCTTCAGAATTAGTTGCAGAAAGCTTCAAAGAACAAGGTTATGAAAAGGATCATCAGAGCCAGTCATTCTTACAGGCCCAGATGAATTGGCCCATTACAGAAACAGCATTTCTCAACCGGCACTCTGACCAACGCACAATTTAAAAACACAAATGGAGAAGAATCTTTAAAAACGTACCATTCCAAATTCAGACCACAACATCAGATTTATTGCCTCTGCTATGGTGAGCAAAATGCCAAACACTTTCACAACATCTGTGATACAGTTCTTGCCCTACACCCAGAGTTGGTCTCTTGGGTTTGTTCACAGGAATGAAAGTATGTGTTTGTGAGTGTGTAGAATGTGTGTGGGTTTGTGTATGATGTGAGTTTCCGTGCACAGTCATGATTACTTTCGCCCTGACATCATCGCCCTTGGCTTTCAAGAAGTGGTTAAGGATTCAGAATTCTTTTCAGAATCATCTTACAGTACGCTGAGAACAACAATGCAATGTTATGAAGCAATTCGCAAACAAAAAATATTATTATAATAATAACACATTTAACATATTTTTTATATTTTTGTGTGAAAACAGCTTTTTATCTGATTTAATTGTTATTCAATATAATACAAATAGCATTGTTTGTTGTTTTGTGAATAGTTTTAGACTATAGGCTTAGGAAAATATTTTTGACTAATTAAACATTATTGATGATTCTTTCCAAAAAAAAACAAAACAAAGGTATTCAGCTTCATGAGTGTCACAGCTGGTTGCAAAAGTAGTAGTTGAAGCACAATATATTTGAATTAATATTAACATTTATTAAACAAAACTCAGGATGCATGAACCATGGGACAGAACAACCAATTACAACTGAACAGAACAACAATAACAGACAACTGAACTGAACCAAACACAGGGCTTAAATACACCAAACTAATCAGGGTGAACAGAAACAGTTGTGAACTAATCTGAAACCATACAGTGGTGGGAAAAAGGGAACAAAATAAACTGGGTCAAACACAGGAACAAGGAAAACTAGAACAAAACCAAAACAGAACCGAACATACACGTGTCAATAGCCCCCCTTCCAAAAGACACGTCCTTGCGCCGTAGAAAAACTAAAGTCCAACAAAGAAGGGATGGACGTGGAGCTGGAGAGCGGCATAACCAAGGGGAGGCTGACTGAGGAAACCACCACAGAGGAGATGATAGAAGGAGGAGCCAGGGTGGAAACAGAGGAGAAGGAGCCAAAGAGGAGATGAAGGGTCGGAAAGGCCGAGGTGGAGTCCAGGGCTCTGGGGACTGAGGCGGAGCAACGGGATCGATACCCAATGATGGAGATGGAGACTGGAAGATCTGAGGCTCACCCATCTTGCAAAGTGGAGAACAGTAAGCCAAGAGAGCTGGAGGGAACCATCGGAAGTAGAGCCGAAAGACTGGGTGGCTTTGGATGAGGAGGAGGGATTTCTGGTGACACAGGTGAATCAGAGCTGGGTGGAACCAGCAGAGACACAGAAGATTTATGACTGAGCGGAACCAGCTGAGACACAGAAGATTCAGGGCAGGGTGGAAACACAGACTCTAAAAGTGCAGGGTGAAACAGACTCGGTGCAGGGAAATGAAACATGTAGAAAACATCTCCCAGTCAATTAGCTCTCCATCTTTTGCCACTGTTGAGGGGGTCGGGCTCCAAAATATCCCCTCATACTCCACCAGCAATTCCACTGGCACAGGCAATTTTGCCGGCTCACACACCAGGGGGCATTCCAGAAAGCAAGCTATGTGACATACCTGGGTATCTTTAAAGGTAAGTGGATAAACTCAGTTTTCAGTTCCAAAAATGTAGGTAACTCCAGTGGGTGTGACAGATTGCACACAATATAGATTTTTTTTGATTATTTATAGATTATTACACACACACCACACCACACAGCCACACACATAGAGGTAGATATATATAATCAAAAATATATATATTAATTATAAAGCACTATTAAAACAAGGTAATGTTTATTTTATTCTAATATATTATATTTATTGTCATCTCACACATCATGGATCTGCATTTTATTTTTTTGCAATGGGACGTTTTCTATAATGTATTTCCATAATAAAAAATACATATGTGATATGTCTTATATAATTAGCATCAAACAAACAATATAATTCTTATTCTCAGTGATTAAATATGAAACGGGGAAAAAAATTATTCCACAACCATCAAATAGGTGGCGATATGCACTAAGTATGTAAATGGCCATTGAACAAAAGAAGAAAAAAGTAGCATGCCGTGCTTTTTCTAATGTTCGTTTCCATGGTGACTCGTCGATTTGTCGCTCTGTTGAGAATGTCTTGTGTGTTAAACATGACCATACTCTGAGTTGACTGAACTTACTCCCGGATGCATTTTTGGAACCAGCATAACTCAAGTAAGCAAGGTTTGAGGTCAGGGTATATGTGATAGTAAGTTAACTTTTTTTCTGGAATACATCGCAGCAGGCTTAAGCTCATCATCTGCGGTGGGCTCAGGCATCGCTGGTGATGGGCGGCTAGTAGTGGCTGGAGTGCTAACTTCCTCCTCTTTCTCACAGATGGTGAAGGGGGAACCGTTCTTGAGTACCACTCCATGTACTCCATGAAAGTCCCTAGAGCCTTATTTCTGGGCAAGCGCAATCTCGTTTTAGCATTGAGGCTTGTCCGGAAAAGCACACACAGGCTGTCGTTATCATACGGGACAAGATAGCAAAGGTCAAAACACTCCTGTGTGCCTCTCTAGGGACTGATTCCCTTGTGAGAGAAGGAGGATTTTCTTTGCTGCTATATTCATTGTAATTTGGTTCGTTATTCTGTCATAGCTGGTTGCAAAAGTAGTAGTTGAAGCAGGATCTATTTTCAGCAATATTACAATTTATTAAACAAAACTAAGGATGCATGAAACATAGGACAAAACTAGAACAAAAACAAAACAGAACTGAGCATAGACATGTGACGATGACAAACGTGAACTTCATTTCATGGATAAATTTAATTAAAATAAAATACTCAATATATTATTAATTATATGCCAGACTCAGTGAATGTTTTATTAAAGAAAAAAAATGTGTTGATATGATTGCAAGGCAATAATTCTTCTTCAGCTGGGCATCATGGGTAAATGTTTCATTATGTGTCAACAAATCCTGCCTTGAAGTTCAACTTTTCTTTGAGCAGGAAAAAGGGAGAGATGGAGAGAAAGAGAGCACTCTGTGTGAATTAAATTCTATAATCTAAAATCCAGTGCACTTGAAGAGAGAAAAAACTGAAACGGAAGAGCTAAGCCTGAGGAAAAAATCATTCCTCCAAAGGAAAAGTCAATATGTTTTTCTTTATAATTATATACTTCCCAAGTTGACTGCAATCTCAAAACCACTGCAACAATAAACCTCCACATAAAATTACCACAACACTAAAATTCTGAGGACGATCATTATTTGATATGGGATGGTTTAACCACCAACAAGATTTCATGACCTATCAAAACTCATTCTCAGGTGCTTTTGGCTTCATAAGCTTCGGAAAGTCAAGACTTATCCACAAAAACTCATTAAAGTTTAAAGGAAGATCAGAGTGGAGCATGAAATCAGTTCTGACAGAAGTATTTATCATATTCTGTAAACAAACACTCTATTTGATGCTTCAGATATGGTATGCATTATAGCAGCATCAGTTTGTTACATTCAGTGCAATCATTTTTAGACCAAGCCAACTATGGGTTAGAGAGAAGGACAGAAGGAGGAGGAGGAGAAGGAGAGGGAGGTTACAGGATGGAGGTGTGCTTCGTCCTTCATTCTTTTGCCTGCCCGGAACACATCAGTCCATCAGCATCTCAAACTGACCCTCTGCCGAACAAGAGCCAGGAACACACACACATTCAGACTTGCCCCATTGCTTTGACTTCAAAACATTTTACACCCCATGAGTGAGCGCTGACGCAACTGAATCAAACAATAACACCACCACCATATTCCTGTAAACCTAAACATCGCTCACGCAGTGTTGCAATACCGAATACATCAGCTGGACACACACTCGCACAAGCAGTGAGAACTTTCTCAGCATATGTCGCTGGCTGATGTATGATTTAGTGAGATGTTCGAGCAGGTCAACTGGAGTGGCAGACAGTGGCTACATGATGACACATTTACCACTCAGGAGCAGGTGACACACACACACACAAGTGGGCCACAGTGCACATGCACAGGATGGGGTGAAGTGCAGGCCAGCAGGATGGAGAGAGGACACACTGACAGACAGACGGACACACACAGGCCTCCTGAGTCCATGGTTTCCTCAGACTGGAGGAAGAGGAAGTGAAGCCAGCAAGATGTGGCCATTAAAAAACACACACAAATGCAAACACACACGCATGAAGAGTTTATACCCATATAGGGGAGAACAGGGATTAATGTTACTGATTTATGGGTTTTTGCTCATTTATTCAGAAAATATTGAAATGTTGATATGTTGAACTTTGACCTCAAACATCTTTGACATGCCAGCAGTCCCTGTCTGTGTCAAATTTATAAGATTAAACTGAGTCAGTTTAAATTAAGCTGGAAGTACACAGGTTGACGTTACATTCATTAACTATTCTGTATAAAATGCAAATGAAAAATCTCACATCAACAAATGACATTTTATGCGTTAATACTAATGACAATGAAAAACATTTTTAAACACTAGATGTATTGTAAAACTATGAAGTTAAGGCTTCATATATATTTTTATTATATATATAACTTTCACCCCAAAGAGTATGTGGACAACAATATCAGTGAAATAACCCCCATTAACCACCTTGCCACTTTAACATTCACATTATATGTATTTATTCATGTTGTTACATTCATGCAGGCAGAAGAATTTTGAGAACTTTTTTTTTCTTTTTTTGTAATATTGCTAAAATTTAAAGGGGTCATATGATGCGGCTAAAAAGGAACAGTATTTGGTGTAATGACATGTGTTTTAGTGCGGTTTAAGGTTTAAAAAACACATTATTTTCCACATATTGCACATATTGTTTCTCCTATATGCCCCGCCTTTCTGAAACGCGTCGATTTTTACCAAAGCTCATCGGTTTGAAAAAGCGAGGTGTGCTGTGATTGGCCAGCTATCCAGTGCGTTGTGATTGCTGAATACCTCAATCGTGTGACGGAAATGTTACGCCCCTACCATATTGTGATGATGCCCTGTCAGGCCAGAGCGATGATTCAAAAACATGAAAACCCATTATAAACGAGGCATTCCTTGCATCCAGTGGGGACATAATAATGACTTATACTGTCTTTTTACGAGTTGCGTTGCACTGCATTGCGCCGCGTAAACATAAAAACATGTCTGCATTTGTGATCGGAGAGAAATGACAAACAACAAGTGCTACTCTACATTGCTCAAAAAACTCGCTTTAAATATATAAAATATAAAAACTCTTTAAATATAAAAAAACTTACTTACAGTCTTTGAGTCAGAAAAGCCGGCATTGTAGTCTACTCTCCCGGATCAGGAAACAATCCTCCATAAAACGCGCTGCACACATCTGAATACTTGGGCTGAACAGTTCTGGAACAGTGTTGTAAATACAAATTAACAACTGATTTCTAGTCGTGTCCATTTTTTGGAAGGCCAAACAAAGTAGTTTTCACTTTCACAACGAAACACAGGTCACACACCATGCCTCCAGTGAGCAGAGGCCGGCGGCTAGAGTGAGGAACGGTCGGTGGGTTGAGTGAGCGGAGGCTGGTGGGCTTGAGAACGGCGCGGCCGGCGATTTCGACGAAGGAGCGTCCGGAAGGACATGTGACGCCTCCGGGCTGGACTCCGCTTCGTCCACGGTGAAAGCCGATCCGGCTATCGACAGCGCAAAGTTGTAGTATTTCCTCAGCAACCAGCACGGATCAGCTCCAGGCATAAAGAAGCAGATATCGTCCTCTTTTGGAAGACCAAACAAAGTAGTTTCGCTTTCACAATGAAGCACACAGCGTCTTTAGGACATGGCGGCAGCAACAACAAAACTACAGTGAGAATAAAAGTTATGTCTTCTTTCTTTGTGTGAACATTTGGGTGGCGTTATGCAAATCTTGCTGTGGCTGACTCTTAACTTTTATAAAGAATATCTCTTTGGATTTGAGACTTTAGTCTTTGCAACTTTACAGATCTTCTTTATGCACCAAGAGCTTGTAACAGTCCAAAGTTGAAATTGCATCATATGACCCCTTTAAAATAACATGTGATTTTTAAAGGAGAGATAACTATATAGATTACGTATAATTTCATTTATTTTAAGATGAAATTAACCCGTATAAGATTGGAAATTAAATAAACATGTTTGGTTTCTGTAATTTTGGGAGGAGGAAAAAAATTTAATTGTGTAAGTTATTGCTGAAGTTATATTTATTGATTGCTACAGTTATCCATTCTCTCCCCTATTCTATATAAAATTCCCAACAAATTAAGACACAGATAATCCACAAAACACTAATAATCCATTAACATGTACAATTTACAAAGTTACAGTATGTGAAAGCTACTACAGTAAAATGGCTCACTAATGTAAACGTAGGTGCACACAAAAGGAAGTAAGAGATGGCAAAAGATGGCCCTGATGAAATGGACACAGATTGGTCAGCAACCGCGTGACCTTTACACAGAAATGGACACAATGTCACTATATCAGCTGCACACTGCACATGAAGCTTTCAGCTCTTCGACAAGAAAGACTGTCTGTGCAAAAGCTGAATTTGGGATAAATCATCACACAAGTTTACGAGAGAAAGAAAGCTGGACGTTGTGAAAGAGAGTGTGAGATATAATGTATATTAGTTCAAAGCAAATTGAATAACACTGGAATAATACATAAATTGTCAAGATTTTGGGAGATAATCAGTGCTTTTCAAAGACCTTAATATGTCCACCCCACTTTTCAAATCATTCCTACGCCCTCACATTCACACATTATAAAGCTTTAAAGCATAAATAAGCTATATATCATAACAATACTAACATTGTTGATTAAAAAAATCTGACTGTGTACGTGCCAGCTGTTGTAACGCACCTCAGCTCGGTCAGATATTTCTCTTAAATTTAATGTGACTTTTATTTTATACAGAGGCGCAAGTGAAAGCTTAGCTCTCATTAGAGCTGAAAAGACTGGGAAACATTCAGGCCCCATAATAACCCAACGATTTCAGAACAAACCTCAACATCTTTGTTTTTGGTTACAGACATAATTTAACTCGGCACAGATTTGGGGTCATGTCTGAGGTAAAAAAAAAAATTTAAACAGCAATATATGAATCGGGTGTCATTTTCAGGTCTGAGCTGATTTCATTCGGGGAGTGTCTTCGCTGAGGGTGACGTTTATTGGAGAAGCAATCATCTAAATTAAGACAAATTACTCTGTTCTGAAAGGAGGTTTGCGACCCTTTATATGGACGCAAACGGCTCAATGTGAGTATATAAGTAAACGTAGACAGATTCTGAAACTTTTATTAACCAGGGACATTTCATCTTGTTAAAGAGTGGGCAAGAATGGTAAGCGTAATTGCAGAACAGCCATCCAGTAATGATATACACCAAGTGTGCGGCTTCTGTAAGGGTAACCACATGATCACGACCATATTGTAAACCTCTAAAGTGCCTTCACACTACTGCAGTACAGGGAGCTGAATGTTTCACCTGCAGAAAGTCGAACGCAGCCCTTTAATTACTGAGCTATCAATAGATATGGACTGCAATTACGAATCAGCCAGATTGGTTTCAAATGCAGTGCACATTTGTAAATGCATGTTTGAAAGTGAAATGACCAATAATAACAGGAAAATGCTTTTGGGTCCCATGTGAGAGGCACATGGGCAAAGTAAAGAGGCTCCTGCTGAACTGAAGCAGTGGGTCAATGTAACAAAACAGTAAACAGAAAATGGACAATAAATCAAAGATTAAAAAGCTGCAAATTCCTCAAAAGAGCACTATTTATCAAACAATAAACTCTAATAAAATGTGTATCAAATGCAGAGATGGTGGAGGATGTCTGTCCAACACCGCACATTACCTCAGACCCGTCTGATCCCAACACAGAAGTGTTCCCATGCCTGAGATTCGCAATTTATTGCAATAAATCCAGTTTATGATATAATTTCAAGCAACAAGGGGGAATATAATTGAAGTGTGATTTGACTGGGTGCGGAGCCTTGAGAAAAGTTAAAGCACGCCAGAGAGAAGGAAAGCAATTATGCCTGGAGCGAAATCCAAGGCATTATTGGTCAAAGACTGCAGGGTAAAACGGCCCTGTATGCAGTTTGCTTAGTAATTTCAGCTCGTTTAAAGACCATTGTGCCAACTATTAATTTATCAAGCCTCCATATGAAAGCTGAAGGGCAGATATTGTACATTTGGACAATGAGAGGCTATTTGGTTCCAGTTTGAAATCTCCTAATGGAGCTCACCCCTATTCAACCAAGAACCTCTCATTTCACAATGCAAAAATATAGACGGAGCGGCTAAATAGTTAGATTTTTGTGCTATGGCACAAACTATGTTCACAATTAATCATTGCTGTTTGATTAAATTTAACTGCTGATATTATCAAACGCAAAACGTGTGTGCGTTTGTTTTGATTAAGCATGAATTTCCTTAGTGTCCTGTAGGTATAAAGTTTCATATAGTCAGAATCAGTGTGACCCTGTGATTCCAGATTCAGTTTGTTCCTGGTTAAAAGCGCAAGCTGATTTCTTACAGCAGTCCGATTGTCCCTCAAAGCACATTTCTCCACTTTGCAAACAAAACGACACACACCACAAATACTTCATAACACCCACTAAAGAAAGCTTCTTCTATCACATGTGGCTATTGACAGCACACAATGTGCGTCATTTATAAAAAGCCCTTGTTTAAAAGGAAAAGTGTCATTTTCAATAAGCGTTGAGGAATTCCTCATGACCGATGCCTTATATATTAGCTGTTTTATTCTGTGCTATTTACCCTGCGTTTTGTGAATTAATGGAAGAAAAGACAAATAGCACTTAAATCAGCACACTGAGTCTTCTCTTAAAATTACCCCCCCCACCCCACCAGGACAAAAGGGTCGTACTCTAGTTCAGTCTGATATTTAAAGCACTACCGCTCCAGTTTCACAGACCTTTGGAAGGACCCTTCGCTGTATGCGCAGCCTCAAACAAGTTACTACACCCCGTACTCTCTGGCTCAACACATTGCTGTTTGGCAGCTTGAGCTGAAATAAGGCAAACGATTAAATAAATCACTTAATTGGTCATTAGGGACACACTAACATGACCCCTGGCTCACCGGTGTCACACGTCGAAACTCCACCTGTAAATTTGCTCTGCAAACAAGAGAAACATTACTTTTTATTGCCTCTCAAGTGGCTGGATTCATGTTTAAAATAATGATTACTTGCATGAGAGGTAAACGGCAAATATCTTCATCTTAAAGAAATCTAGGGGACTAGAATGCAGCAGAGAAGGGCATGAGAACTGAAAACAGGGCTGGACTGAAAAGAAAGAAAGAAAAAACAGAACAGAACAGATAAAGAGATATTTTTGGCAGCAAGGAATAAGTCCAAAAGAAAAGAAATAGATGTTTATGAACCGAACTGAATGTGTTAGTAATGTCCCTGTCACAGTAGAAGCGATATATTTCAAAACCTATTCAGCAGCTGGCACTGATCTCACCTATTCCATTATCTATGTATGGAAATAATTTACCTAAAAAAAATGTCCTGTTGTCCTTCATTTCCATACTAGCCCATTTTAAGTTATGCTCAGGGCCACATGGAATCTGAATCTTTAGAAAGCTCTTCAGATTTGCACATCATTTACAAAGTTATATTACTCTCAACTCATTTGTTTAAATACATTTTGCACAATTATGCAGATTTTCCCTGCAAAAACAGAACATAAAATGTGACAAAAAAGTTCAGCAGATTCTAACCTGTCCATGATCAAATGTTTCTTCAGATTAATTTCTGATTTGTAATGGTTTGATATATGTGAACTCTATTTACTAATCAGAGGCCTGGCCAACCACAGACTATATGAGGGAGGTGAAGATGATCGAAAGTGATTGTGATGGTTAAGTTTCTTACAAACTCATTAAGACAGATACAATTATTATCTCTGTAGCTGTTCTCCATTTCATGTATCTCATTTGTATAATTAACTAAAGCGTGAGAGAAGAGCACAGGAATTAGACAAGACTAAAGGTATGGACATACATACAGTATATAATATCATTTCAAAAGTTTGGGGTAAGGTTTTTTATTATGTTTATGAAACTCTTATGCTCACTAAGGCTGCAGTCATTTGATCATAACTGTTTTCTATGTTAAAATGTTTTAAAATGGTTAAAATGGAATTTAGTGATGGTGAATTTTCAGCAGCCATTACTCCAGTCTTCAGTGCCACATGATTCCATATGCCGATTTGGTGTTCAAGAAACATTTCTTATTATTGTCATTGTTGAAAACAATCAAAGTTGTGCTGTGATATATATTTTTTTCAGGATACTTTGATTAATAGAAAGTTCAAAAGAACAGCATTTATTTAAAACAGAAATCTCTGTTCATGTCTTCACTGTCACTTTTGATCAATTTAAAACATCCTTGCTGAATAAAAGTATTAATTTCTTACCGACCCCAAATTTTTTAACAGTAGTGTGTAAAAGTTTTGTATAATGCCAAGAGCATGATTAAAATCATAAGTGTTAACATGACACATCCTGCTGCATTCTAACACTTGGAGATTCTTGCTTCACACCAGCCCTTCCTATAAATAACTGATACCAGTGTGGATAGCATTTAACCTTGTTGTTTAGGCTTTCTGGGCCTGCCGAATGTTTAGCACATTGCTGAAGAATTCAAACTCCGGCTTGGCTGCCACTGATGGTTCATATTTTGGCCCTCTAATGCAGAGAGGAAGTACATATGGAGCCATAAAAATAAAAGCCAAAATAAATCAGAGTGGTTGCACAATAATGTAGTTTTACAAGACGCCAGAGATTTTCTTACTCTCTGTTTTTTTCTCTATTTGTATCAACACTTGTTGGCATGTGTTTGCCCTAATATGTAGAGATATTAAACCAAGCTGTGAATGGCAATCTGTCTGTCAAAATAAAAAATATGAAACACGTCATTGAAGATTTCATTTTGCAGGAATATGTTTATGACCGAGGCATTAGATCATGAAATAATTTAAATCTTTCTGCCATTTTAGTGGTGTAAATATAACACTGCTTACTCAGGGCAAATTTTATGCAAACACTCAATATCTTGAAAAAGAACACACAATTACTTAAAAGAATAGTTAATCCAAAATGAATATTCTGTTTTAATCATTTAATCATCCACAAGTTGTTCCAAAGCTGTGTACATTTCTTTCAGCTGGTGAACACAAAAGAAGATATTCTGAAGCATATTAGTAACCAAACAGCTGACGGTAGTCATTGACTTAAATAGTATGGGAAAAAATACTATGGAAGTCAATGGCTACCGTTAACTGTTTGGTTATCAACATCTTTCAGAATATTTTCTTTTGTGTTCAACAGACGAAAGAAACTCATACAGGTTTGAAATACTTTTGGATGATTAAAGGGGTGGTTCATTGCGATTTCACTTTTTTAACTTTAGTTAGTGTCCAATGTTGCTGTTTGAGCATAAACAATATCTGCAAAGTTACAAAGCTGAAAGTTCAATGCAAACGGAGATATCGTCTTTTAAAATTCTGGCAGTTTAATGCCTACAAAAACGGCTGGTAGGGAGTACAACGAGCTACTTCCCGGGTTCGTGACATCACAAACCCAGATTAACCCCGCCCCCAGGAAAAGACATCAAAGGGGGCGATGCCATGCTGCGCTACTTTAGAGAAGAGAAAACTAGAGGTGAACGTAAAAATCTATTCATATATGAATCAGGATTCTGTCTTCTAACAATTCTAATAGTTTATTCACAGTTCAAAATAAATGTTCTAAAGCAGCGGTTCTTAATACTGTTCCTTGCATCCCCTTGCTCTGCACATGCTCTGCATCTCTCTCTCTCTCTCATATTCAGATCATCAGCTCAGCTCTGTCCCATTTATACACTTATTTTCACATAGCTATGAGAAGCGTTAAACATGGATGCGCATGCGGTTGCTGTACTGTATTAAAGCTTTAATCAGAATAAAACTGTATATTAAAAGCTAACATAAGCAGTAGCATTTACAATTAATAGCGTATCTAAAAGTATGAGACAACACCAAACAAAAAACATAGGCCTACCATTAAAGCCATGCTTGCACAGGTTCTGCACGATCCTCTTCAATAATATCAAACTGCTCAAACTGATAAGCGATATTAAAGATGCCGCTGTTTACAATACAACCCGAGCACATGCCGCTGAGGTGAGGGGCGGGCCGCTTAGAAGCGCACTAGAGGCGGTTTAGCCAATCACGACACACTGGGCTAGCTACCTAATCAGAGCCCATCGCGTATTTCTGAGGGCGGGGCTTCATAAAAGAAAATGATCAGCCCATTTCTCAGAGAAGGTACAGAGCGATGTGGAATAAAGATAAATTATGTGAAAAATAATGCGTTTTTTAAAAAACGAAGCATTAACACATGTTTGACTGCACCCCATAAACACA
This sequence comes from Sinocyclocheilus anophthalmus, assembly GCA_018155175.1. NCBI lineage: Eukaryota > Metazoa > Chordata > Actinopteri > Cypriniformes > Cyprinidae > Sinocyclocheilus > Sinocyclocheilus anophthalmus. Next base: position 77,813 of record JADLZN010003917.1, on the reverse strand, counting down.
ATCAAGCCTAGAAAAACCCCAGTGAATCACCCCTTTAAAGGATGACAGAATTTTTATTTTTGAGTGAACTATCCCTTTAAGATAGAACGCTAAAAGATAAAAATTAAAGATTGTTCAGGTTGTTTTTTTGCACACTGCAAAACAGGTGGTTCTGAAACGGAGGGTCAGAGAGGGTCATCCTGAAATGGCTCTATTGAAATGTTTCCACTGAACACGGTGAGCTGTTGGAGTCCTGCGGGGTGATCTGAACAGGATTGGGCCTGACATTCTGCAGGTTTAGAAGTTGGCTAGCAGCGGACAGATTACTGCAATAGCGACATGTTTGTTTAATTATGTTTGAAAGTACAGGATGGCGAGCTCTGCCAGTAATATGCTGTTTTTGAAACTAAAGAAGAAAAAACTACCAACAAATAAATACTTTCCCCTGAAAGCAGCTGATACTCGGTAATACAAGATCACACAGCATCCTTCATCTGCAGAAGCTGTGTGTGTGTGTACATGCAAATGTGTACATGTGTGTCTATGTAAACCAGTGTGCTCGAGCTCAGAGCCATCACTTTTTGAGCACTGGAGCTGGTGGAAATACTTTTAGTAAAGCTGCTTTACAAATCGAACATACTGACTCTATAACTACCATCACAATAGATAGTTAATGATCTGACGGTTGGTGTTTCCCTTGTGAAATCCTGTATGTACAGAATGGATTGCATTTTCTTTTTCAAATTAGAAGCAGATACAATGAACAGACCCGGCCAGCCCATTGAACCACAGGGGAATGTTTTCCTTTCTCCTATTCACAGCGTGAGAGTTCTCCCTCCTAGAGGGACGTGTTTGCATGTTTTTGGTACAGCTCAATGTAAATATGACCCCTAATGTTTGAGCGATACCTCTGGCTCCGAGTGTCTGCTTCTGTGTGTGTGTATGATTTAGGGCTTCTCTGTGATTTGCCTGATTATGGTCAGTGGTAGGGATGCTTCCCCACTGACAGCCCCCCTCCGCCTCTGCTCCTGTAGAGTTTAAAGAGAGATTCGGGGGAGCAAAGGTGTGAGCATTTACTGTCTGATTATCTCTCAACTAAAGCCTGCATTACCAAATATCCTTCCGGTAAATAAACACAACTTTTTACATGTAGAAAAATAACAATATTCATATACGGGAAACCTCGCAACTTGCCACAAAACAACCAAAGTAAAATTGCTATACCACACCATATATTTTCTAATAATAATAACAATAATATTAATAACAATAATGATGATGATGATGTTATATTTTATTTTACTATAACCCAACACTATACAATTGACATTTATCAACTATAATTTTTGTTAGCAAAAAATAGCTTGCAAATTTTTGTAGTCCTCTTAAATGTCAACCAAACTAAAATTGCAATATCATTATATTATATTAGTATAACAACAATACTACAATTGTCATATTTATCAACTATAATTTCTGAGAGAAAAAAAAATGCTTCTAATTTTGTTCCTTTTACATTTTTACAGCTACAGCCAGTTTTGTGTTCATAATTGTTTGATGTTTGCTGAAAAGTAGCCTGGTTTAAGGCAGTTTCCATTGTGAAAATCTAAACTAAGGGTCAACAACACAATCTTTTTATTACTGGTCAATAAGGGAGGAAATGGTGATAATAGCTTTTAGTAGGTCCCCGGCGTTCAGGTAGAGGCTATACAGAATGTGACCCTGGACCACAAAACCAGTCTTAAGTTGCTGGGTTATATTTGTAGCAATAGCCAAAAATACATTGTATGGGTCAAAATTATTGATTTTTCTTTTATGCCAACACTCATTAGGATATTAAGTAAAGTTCATGTTCCATGAAGATATTTTGTATTTCCTACTGTAAATATATCAATATTTCAAATTAATACGTAATATGCATTGCTAAGAACTTCATTTGGACAACTTTAAAGGCGATTTTCCAGATTTTCAAATAGTTATATCTCGGTCAAATATTGTCCTATCCTAACAAATACATAAATGGAAAGCTTATTTATTCAGCTTTCAGGTTATGTATAAATCTAAATTTCGAAAAATTGACCCTTTTGACTGGTTTTGTGGTCCAGGGTCACAAATAAATGTAATCATACATAAAATGTGTAACAACTAGCTTCCAGTTACCCCTTCTGATATCCAAATAATTGAGAGATAATAACCATTTGATTTGAGGTTATGAAAGAAAACACCACATTCTCATCTGAACACTTTTGTAGGACATGAACACACACAGATTATGACGTCATCTGTTCATTGAGAAAGATGATAAAGTGCTTCCATTTTTGTTAGAGTTACAGCTGCACCTCTTTGCCAAATCTCAGTTCTAAAACTAACCAAAGAACAGGAAGGGAGAGACTCATTAAAAGAAGGAAGATGGGAATTAAAAAGGTGGACGGGAGATAAAAACAGTTTACTTTTTGAGGAAGAACGATTGAGAGTGGGAATGTGTAGAAAAGAGAGCGCAGTAAAAGATCAAAGACCCCAAAAACAGCAAAATGTAGACCGCAGAACAGAATGAGAGAGAGAGAGAGAGAGAGAGAGAGAGAGAGAGAGTTCTAAAGAGGACAATATATCCAGAGAAAGATTAAACAGAGAGGGAGAAGAATATTATCTATGCAGCAGAACACAAATCAGATTTTAATAACCAGATAATTGCTATTATCATTTTTATTATTATTACAAGGTATTATTTTTCTCCTCCATGTTTATATGGGTGAGCTTTCCTTATTCTCACCCCTCTCTCTTGAGTGAAGTCTTTCTGGCACCACACTGGCCTAGCTGGCACACTTCCCAACAAAAGGAACTAGGGATAGAAAGACAAAAAAAGAGTGTGGGAAAAGGTCTGAACAGGTCTACCAGAGATAGAAGACAGGATATGTGTTTCTCCAGAACATACCTTACATGCTAACAGTCCTGCGACACCAAGAAAAGGGACGATTTCAGTCACTCCAACCATCAGTTTCTGTTTAGCAATTTCAAACTTTGCAATTGATCATCCACCCAGAGCTTCCCGAGATCTGAGAAGTCACGGGCAGTCTGCTCCCATCAGAAGCTGCTCTGGCGTTCTTCAGCCCATAAATCTCAGCAGCTTTTATATTTCTCTGTTCATCAGAGCTCTGAAACTGTTCCGTATGTCTCTTTCCCTCTGTGCTGTTAAACGTCATGGGCCTATGCTATTCGTGCTGAGACGTCCAGTTTGGGTTGTGTGAATGCAAGACAGCTGGACAGGGTTACACACATAATAGCAAGCAGGGCACTTTGGGTGGAGGACACTTGCCGAGCGGAGATGCCTTCAGTTTGGACATCTTGGATGAAGAGACAGAGAAAGTCGGAAGGCTCTTTTGCGGACAAAAAAAAGGTATCTAAAAGCATTATTCTCAAACAAAAAAGTTTCTAAATGTCTACATCTGTAAATGTATCACAGCATCTTCTAGACATGTAATGCATGAGGAAAAGAAGAAAAAAAAGTAAACGGAAAAAGTTCGGATGAAAACAGTTTTTTTATGTAAAAAAATTCGGACAAAAATAATTTAAAGGAAACATTTTCTATAAAAATATAGTAATGTTTCAGCCATTTTTTTCTTTTTTTCCATTTCATAAAAGTACATTTACTGATGTACTAATATGCTGACATACTTAAAATATTTAAATCTGCCTGTTCTTTACAAAATTACTGATCATAAGTAGAAAAATAAAAAGCCCTTTAAAATGGACCTTTCCATGAATCACAGCTAATAAACATGTATAAACAAATACACAGAGTTAACCACACAGACAATCAGCGTAACACAACATGGAAAAGAAACATAAATATAATGAAATATGATTCATTGCACGCAGGGACTTCTAGGAATTGTCTTGTGGCGTTACTGTATAATTTCAACTGTACATTCTAAGGTAACATTTTGTACTGCTTTTCTAAATATAAAATAGATTTTCACTTAGTACACATACTTTTATTTACAGAAAACTAGATTTTTTTAAAGATTACATGTAATGTGAAGATAAATATAATTTTTCATTGCAAAGTTAAAAGTTTATTATTTATATTATATCCATTATAACAGTAGCTTTTATCTTATCCTTTATGATAAGATAAGTACATCCCCCCCCCCCCCCCCTTAAAGTTACAAACATATTCTGTTCTCAGTCATTTCTTGTGTGAAAACTTTTTTTTTTTTTAACTATATGGAGTAATTCAGAACCTGGTGCTAACCCGCCTATTATATGACTTTCATTTAACTTTGCCAATGAATATGTGACATCTTGCCCCAAACATTTGTGTAACTGGAAAGTTGAATTAAACTTTTTTTATGTGGCAAGTTCTCCATGTATATTTATGCTCTGATTATACACTTGAATTGCTTACAGGTTTTAATGAACAGTCACTGCTGTTCTCTTGCTGTATATGAAAACCAGCTTTCCATTGACCTGCAGTCACTGATCTTTGTTGTTAACAAATCAGCTTTTCTTAAAAAAAAAAATTACTAATGAAGATTTGGCTTCAGATTTCTTTGGCTTTTTTTTTTTATTTACAGTACCTCTTCTTGTGGTGCAGGTGATGTTCACAGTAATGAGTTCTGAGAAGAGACCTATGAACATCTTCCTCCATCAGACACCTGATACAAACAAATGCTATTTTAAGGAGGAAACATTTGTTACAGGAGAAAGGCCTCTGGGATGGCAGCACAGGAAGCCGAGCCTTATTTCTGCTGCTTGAGTGGAGACAGTGATTTGTAAGGTGGGAAAGTGTTCTCAGGACGTCCCGTAAAGTGCGGCTTTATCAGTCGTTCTAATCTAAGTTCAGATGTTTGGGTAGGTTTGACCTGGGGTCGTCTTCACCTCTCAATAAAGTAAATAGGGACCTGTGGAGTCAACATGCTTTGGGATACAGAGTGCATGAGATAAAATTTTTGAATTTAAGCTCATCCAAACTTCTTGAAGATAATGGTAGGCCCAAGGAAAATGTAAGTGCTCTTTCAAAGTTCAAACTGAATGAAGTTTAAAAAAGTGATCTGATTAAGCATCAACATCGTCTCAGATGCTTCTCCTACAATTTCTAAAGAGAGAAAAAAAAAGGATAATTTAGTCCTATAAAAACTGAATGAAAAATATTCACATTCAAATTAAAATCTGTGACATTTTTAGGAGAAATAATCACGACATTAACAAGATCTACTTTTAGATTTTTCGATCTCACATAAATAAAAAAAATCCTAATAAATAATTGAATCTAAAAAAAACAAACACAATTAATTAATTAAATAAATGTTCTTTCCTAATGCAAAATATTTAAATACTGACTTATTAAACATTATTAGACAAAAGCTAATTTTTTGACTGCCTTTTGTTTGTTTTCGTCGGCTAATTTTAGATGGTGAAGTTTTATTTGAATCAGTACCACATCTGAATGCTACTAACACGTCTGGCTACTGATTAGCCATTCAACTTCAATGCTAATACTTTTGCATTATTCTAATAGCTGTCCAAATGCTACCAGACTAAACTCTTCAGTTATTACCTGGAGTAGGTGCAGGAAAATATTAACACTGTCTCTTCCAGAAAGGAATAATGGCTTCTCTGTGATCAGCACCGCTTAGTGATAATTGCCATACAAGAAATGCACAAACAGAGAAGCTCCATTTGCTACTAGCTGTACAGCTGCCGGCTGAAGACCTGTTTCTGATTCTGTGCTTTGTAAATTTAAAAGGCCGTTCCCCAGGCGAATGGTCGCTCCAGTTATGGACATGCTCGAGATGGTTTTGGATTTCCTCTGGTTTGATCAGAATGTTGGCCGCTTCCCTAATTTTGAGTCATCTCAGAGCTCTTGTCCTGCTTGACTATAAATAGCCACTGTCGAGGCGGACCTGTCCCCATTGCTCCTGATCAGAGGAAATACCGCTGTTTTAGTTCAAGGGCTTTAAACGAACAGGGAAGTCTCTAAAGGGAAACATCAACGTAGCGTCTTTTATTCTGTATCACAGAAATGTTGCTCTTGTGACATTCCCACCTCAATTTGGAGGATTATGACAAAGCCTCTGAAAACTTTGGATTGTATCACCTGTTTTATTTATGCAAAATACAATTAATTCAACATTAATATACATATAGTAGCATAATATAATTTAACTGTTTTATATGTTACAGCACAACAGGCAGATCAACACAGTCATAATAATTGAATCTAAAAATGCATCAAATAAATAAATAAACAAGCAAGCATATATTTCAAATCTATGTCAATACTGATGTTTTTGTGGTGCACGATTAAACATACATCAATATTTTTATTATTTTAGGGCTAATCTTTTCAGTAATCTGCAAGGTTGTTGTATTTTTCCAGTGTGTGAAATTGCAATGACAAAGGTCCTGTAGCCCAGCAGGTGAGCTGATAAGCAAAACCAATGAGATGATGCTCTGATGATGGTAAAGATGAAACACTTTGATGTCAACAGAGTTCACAAGTTCCTGCTCTGCTCAGGATTGGTACCATTCAGATAACAAGACACATGGGTGGGGGTTATTTATCTTATGAAAACTCGATTACGATTACAGCGATTACAATTAACATTAAAATTGTGGGAAAACAGTAATATTGTGAAATTGTATTACATTAAAATAACTGTTTTCTATTTCAATATACTTTAAAATGTAATTTGAAAGCAGTCTTCAGTGTCACATGGAGCCTCCGAATAATTCTAATATTTTGCTTTAGTGGTTCAACAATGTGGTCACCCTTATTTTTGTAAATTGTGTCACAACTAAAATATTTTTTAAGAAATCATGATACTGATTTTTTAAATAGAATTTGATGAATAGAAAGCATTTATTTGAAACAAAAATCTTTTGTAACATTATAAATGTCACTACTCTCAATTTTGATCAAATTAAAGCACCCTTTCCGATTAAAAGTATAAATTGTTCTATGTAAAAAACAATCTTACTGGGCTCAAGCATGTGAACACTAATGTAAATTGACTTCTAAATCCACTTTTTTTTTTTATGTCTATTTAATGCTACTTGTCTGACACGATATCTGGGAATTATCTTGGATATGAATTATCATATGAAGGCTTTTCTCATTGATATTGATTAAGCAGCATATTAATTCAATTATTTAATCATTTGACACCAGCAACAACAACAACTTTCCACTTTGGTTTATTTTATATGACGCGCATATAGTGTTTTTGTCTTAATATCACTTTCAGATTTCAGGGAAAGTGTGATGGGATACAAACATCAGATCTCTATATCAGATCAGTTTTACTCAAACTTTTTGCCAGTAATGAAAAACACACTAATCGTTAAAACAAAAGGTTTCAGATAAGTTTGCACACTCTTATGGTGAACTAAATGCTTTCGTTGACCAATGGAATGCAGTCCTTTAATAGCTTCAGGGGTTACCATGCTTCAGTGACCATAAGCATACACACAGGAAGTTTCTCCACATGTCCACTTCTGATCCACACTTCCTATTTATTGGTTCTGTCAGCTTGTAAGAGTCCATACGTGTGTGTGTGTGCGGTATTTACTGTTATTTGAGAAGCGTGCCCTCTCTCCCTTCAGCAGTCATTTTCAACTGATAAGGCAGAGGTGAGGGTAGAGTCAGCCAGACTCAAAGCGTTTGGTACAGACCACCCCAATATCCACACATGAATCCAGCAGAACCACATGGCCCTTCAGGGGTCCGTGAGAGACGAGGTGGGTCGACCCAGCCTGGCATGAGCATAAACATATGCAAACCCATATACAAACACAATAATCCTGCAGCCCGGACTACACATCCATAACTGATCTCTTTACCAAAGGCTTCAATTATTCAATTAGAGCACAACAAATTGCTGGAAACAAATTCTAAGCAGTTCAGAAAGTCAAAGTTTAGTATGAAAGCAATTAGTGGAGGTAACTTGTGTGTTAATTTGTGTTAGTGTACACCGTAGCTGCTGGGTAAAGTTAATAGGGGGTTTGGGAGTGTAAATTAGTGGTAGTTTGTTAAGTGCTGACCTGAGGAGGTGTGAGCTCCCAGGGGATCGTAGTCTGGCTCTTGCCCCCTGATGGCTCCTCAAGCAAGGCGGAGGAGTATGTTTATACAACTTTCATTACAGGACCTTCCCTGCATCGCCCCCACCCCCCAAAACAAATGAATGTCCTACAATCCACTTACCACCCTGCAACCTATGCATTCGTATTAATGCTGCTGTTTCTGCTTGTTGTCTTTCTCTCTCACTGTTAACACTGTGTCAGATCTAATTAGTTTGCTATAGACATATATATATCAAGTGAGACAAATGCAAAAAGTCATTTCAGACACATAAAAAAGCCAGATGAAAATTCAAAACCAAAGAAATTAATAACCTCTAGTGATTTAGACACACAAAAACACTAACATGCAGTGTGTAGTTATAGTTGAGATTAAATGGAAGTAGCGACAGATTTTTTTAAAATTTGTACTGTGGCGAACGAATTTTGAGGTAAAAAAATGTGATGTTTGTGCAGTGTTTGCATACTTTATCACAGATGAATTGGAGTAGATGCAATATTTGTTAAATATACAGACGTAATGTAGCAACAGTTTTCTTTCAATACTTTATGTACTGCTTAATACATTGCCTGTATATACAAGAATAACATTTAATATAAGCCTGTACTATTTAAATAACAATAAAGTGAGGTCTATATTTTAGCAGTTTTATTTTGATAAACATGATACAATATACCATTAAGATTACATTAAAAGAGTTTTTACTATTGTAACCTTTGTGAGCATTAACTGAACTGAAAGTGTCAGAATAAATACGAAACATATATCATCACTGTTATCACAGCTTGTGCAATCGCTCTGGAGAAATTGCACAGGATGAGTCAGCTGACAATAATATACAGATTATTCTGGCCACTCTGTTCAATATAATGAAAGTGGATGAATAAAAAAGCACCATAAAAATCCTTAGCACTGAATCTATTTAATGAATCGATTGATCCGATGAAGTCATATGAAGCACTTTAATGACATTTCTATGGGTTCTAGGGTTATTGTGACCTATAGTCCGCCTACCTATAATGCTATGTTCTACCAGACATTTTGTGAAAGTCAACACATGAAGTGAATATACAGCCTTTTTTTTTGGGTGAACTATCCCTTTAACTGGATTTTATTCCCCATCAGCAAAAGCGAGAGAAAGGGGGAAAAAAGAGGAGAGTGGGAGCTGTGTTTTCCTTCTTTTCTCTCAGATACATGAGATATCTGCTCACCACAAGAGCCCTTCACACTGTCTTCACTTGGAATCTCTCTCTTTCTCACTCTCTCCACCATCTCGTTCAAAAGCAAAGAAACCCCATTGACTTAGACCTGTGTGACCTGGAACTAGGTGAGGGTTCATATACTGTACTGTGTGCGTGTGCATTCATATATATATGTAAATAAATATTCTTGTGTCTGTGTACCCGTGTCTGTAGCTGGACATGAAAGAGGGGTACTGGAACATACAGGCAAGTATCCCCAGAATCCTTCAGCTTGGCCAAAGTTAACAGACAGGAGGGATTCGGTATCAAAGTGCTGATATTTTATTCCTCACACACACATTCTGGTGGGGTCATGAGGAGGGGGCCTCCTACAGACTATTTGAATACAGAAATGTTTAATTGAGAGCAGCGGGGAACACAGGTTACGAGGCCAGGATATACATATAGATATCTAAAGGAAAAAAAATGCTCTCTCATTCTTCTCTGCAAACTCTCTCCTGCACATAAGTTCAAACCCCTGCTTATGTCTCGGTCCATATATATTATTTCCCCTCAATTTATTTTTCTACCTGCCCTTGACCCTTTTTAGGGTTGTCTGAAATGTGTTTTCTCTCACAGCTTGTTTGGCTTGTGTTTAATAGTGACATAAAGCTGCATCAGTATATGAGATGAAACACCCTTGGGTGTTTTATTAACATGAATAAGTGCACATCTGCGTGCAGTGTGGAGTGTACAGGGACCTGCAAGGTTCTCTTGTGCTCCAAGTTAGATATTCACAAAAGTGAGAGTGATAATTTGAGTCCTCATGGTCATGAAATACAAACAGTGCAATTGAAGACATTTAAAGAAATCCAGAAAACAAATATAAGAATTTTTTCCACTCAAGAAATTCAAGTCAATTTTATCTTTGTTTTACTTTTCAGATAAATTAAACGTTAAATTATATATATATATATATATATAATCATCCACACACCCACACAATTCATTATATTTTAATATTTTAATATCCTATCAAATATTCTATATAACGTGTTTACATATATTAAATGTAACACAAAGAGAATTCTAATAGATTATAAATGTGTAATATTTTTAACATTTAATATACCTTGTGTATTTTATTTGCAGTGTAAACAATATTTATTCACACTTATATTGTTTCTATATATAAAAAAGTTCTTATTTGTTATATAATATATATATAATATATATAGGTATACAGATGATAGATGATAAATTTATCCTACAAATTGTACATTACTAGATTTTCAATGTATTTACATATTTTATAATATTATCATATAATATCTCTAAATAAATGGATTACAATGTGTTTGTAGGGATATCAGTGTGCATGTGCTTTCTTTACCATTTGCCTGTTATTTTGATCATTTGTCTTGGGGCAGGTGTGCTGGGGACTTGGGTTCCCCCTCACTGCCAGCCGTTGTATACATATATTAATCAGCTTATGAGAGCCTCGGGCCTAACTATTTATCATGATAGCCTGCTCTCATACAGTGCGAGAGCTTATTTAGGTATTGTTAGGTTTCTGTTTAATAGAAAATGACAGGGAAGTAAATCTACATGCTTGAATGTGAATACAATGTTTATGTCCTAAAACCGCATAAGTTGATAAAACCGTAACACCATGAGGAAGAAACATAGCCTGTCAGGGTCAATCGTAATGAGAGCAAAATGGACTTGAGTCTTACTTCAACTGAGTAAAAGGAGTCTGCATGCTTCCACGATCTTATTCTTCTCTTACATCACAATGTGAGGACTGAAGAATTAACATAATTTTATTCCATTTCCATTTGAAATGAGGTTCTACTTATTGCATGTTTTTTTTTAATTCGAAGCTTGTGAAAAAAGGGCCTCTAGCAAAGACTTTAAACTACTCCTTCTGTAAAAGGCTTTTAAATTTAGCTGTTTTTAAGTGCTCCGGCCTGTCTGTTTCTGATTTCAGCCAACAAAGTTTGAATCACAAAGGGTTGGAGTGGGTAATACAGATGGCACGAGTGCTGATGGCCATTTTCTTCAAGGGGGATCTTTTTTCACTGCTTGCTTTTTTGTCCTTTCCTCTCAATTTTTTTCATTGTTTTTCTTCCCTGCAAGATAGACACAGTTAGCTACTTCACAAGGTCAAATTACTGATGACATGTGATGTTAATAGAACAAAGAACCAGTCAAATGGGACATAGCAAGAAAAGCACATAAATGCGCGCACACACACACACAAATTCAGGGGTCTCTGCTTTTCTTTGATCTGAACGGTTCCTGGGCCTGGTACTTAAAAGAGCAAACCGAAACAGAAGACTAAGTTTCTCCATCCTGCTTCATTAAATGATTCAGCCTGAGATTCAGAAAAACAGAAGATTTGAACTTCCTCTGCTACAGGCCCACAAAACACAGTCACTAAGGGTGTGTCACGAAAAAGCATAAATTCACTTCAACAATCCCAAACATCATTCAAAGACGTGGGTCAGTTATGACAGGTTTCAGTGTAATTACACACATTTTTCTTACAAATGTATAATGGAAAAATCTCCGCAATCCCTTACGTGAGTTTCAATGTTATTTTCCGAGTAGTATTTTATTTTGCTTATTACGAACTATGAGAGCAGGGTGTGAGTACTCATATGGATTTACTTTGTCATGAACACCCGCAAAACATAAAATGCCCTATGACTTGGGAACGACCCCTGACTTTTATTCTATTACAGTAAACTGATTCTATGCTTGGTTCATTCATTCAGTTTATGCCACAGACTCATGCTAGGCATTTTTATTTGGTTTCCTGATTATGTTTAGAGTTTAACTGTGGTTACAACTTTGGACTCTAGAAAATTCAGATAACAAAATAATAATTTATATTTCCATTCAAATGTTTGAGGTCAGTAAGATTAAAATTAATGCTTTTATTCAGCAAGGATGCATAAAATTGATTACAGGTGGCAGAAAGGACCTAATTATGTAAAGTTTCTGAAGTTTCTAAAGTTACAAAAGATTTCTATTTCAAATAAATGCTGTTCTTTTGAACATTCTACTCATCAAAGAATCTTGAAAAAATGACTGTTTCATTTTAACCAAGACACAAACAGTTTTCAACATTAATAATAATAAAAAATCTTTCTTGAAAACCCAGTCAGCATATTAGAATATTTTCTGAAGAGTCGTGCAGAAAATCGCTTTGCCTCACAGAATTTCATGAAATTTTAAAATATATATTTTTTACATATTATCTGTATATTTAATAAAATAAATTCAGCCTTGGTGAGCATACGAGTCTTCTTTCAAAAACATTAACAAATCTTCCCAACAGATCAGTTTGAGCCTGAAGATGTGGAATAAGGTCATGTTTCCCTTAAACAACACAAATCCTATTTTAGTCAATCTGCTGCTAAAGGAAGAGGCTCTAAATTAGCAGGCTGAGTGGATGGAGTTCAGTTGTCACCTCTCTGCTGAACATTAAACAGGAAGTCAAACAGAGACCTACAAGGTGTGCTGGGCTCGTTCTGGTTTTTGTCCTCCAGTAGAAGCAGGAACTTCTGTTTTGAGTGATCGCCCCGTTTTCTCACGACAGATTTCAGGATACAGCTCAGGATAAAAGATGTCCAGCAGAAGGGTTTATGTCTTGGTGAGCTCAAACAGTCACACATTTTTTCCGTAGATTTGCTGCTCTGAAAGCTCATGCATTGCTATCAATCATATCAATGACTTCCTGTGAAACCAAACACAACAGACAGAAGTTATCGGAGGATACGGTAACACCTTTTCATCTTCCGCTGAAAAACTTGGTCGCCAGCAGAGTTTAAAGTACCCCTATTATGGATTTTTTTTTTATTACCTTTCATGCAGTGTGTAACACAGCTCTAAGTGAATGAAAACATCCTGCAAAGTTTTAAATCTAAAAGTGCACTGTGTATAAAGTTATTTATTGTCTCTCAAAAGAAAGAGTCGACTCGAATCATGAAAACGAGCCGTTTTTAAAACGAATCTTAAGCTGTTTCAAGTTGACGGCAACATGAAACATTAGCATATTTATGCCCGCCCACTTGTTGCGTGCGCAGACCCGGGAAAACTTGAACCTCCCCTCCCCTCAAACACCGTAGCGGATTCCTTTGGAGAACATGCTGTGCTCTGCACTTTGAGGGTAAATCGGTTAGGGTACATAAATATATCCGTTAGGGTATGTCGAAAAACTCAATCTCATTTTCTCCTCCAACTTCAAAATCATCCTACATCGCCGCAGAAGCACCGACCCAGTGTTTACAAAGTAATGCAAGGAGGGTCAGACACCCTTTACAAAAAAAAAAAAAAGTTAAACAACGATGTAAATATCCTGTCTTGAACCGTTGTACACAGGCAGAGTATGCATGCGCCTTGCAGAGCTAGACAAGACAAGCATTTGTGGTTGAAAAGTCTATAAATATATTTTTTTAAGAAAATTACAGATCGTTTCGCTAAATAAGACCCTTATTCCTCAACTGGGATCGTGTAGAGCCCTTTGAAGCTGCATTGAAACTGCATTTTTAACCTTCAATCCATTGAGCAACACTGAATCCACTATATGGAGAAAAATCCTGGATTGTTTTCCTCAAAAACCTTAATTTCTTATTCACTGAAGAAAGACATGGACATCTTGGATGATATGGGGGTGAGTAAATGATCAGGAAATTTTTATTCTGAAAGTGGAGTAATTCTTTTTAAAACTGTTGCTGTACTGTAGCATGCAAAATACGTATTTAGTTGTGTGTGTTGTGTTCCCTCCGGTCAACTTGTAGGTCTCCGTCTAACTGGCTAACAGCAATATCTGTTCGCTCGCAATCGTCTAGAAATGTGTCGACGAATAATGAATGTTTGTCGTTGTTATTACATGGAGTTCTGATAAAGAATAGAGCAATACTTTGGTGTACAAACTGCAGTGCTTTATCAATCCGTTTCTGCATTGGGCTGCACTTATAACATGGCTGTTGGAGTGTTTACCACCGAGCTATGGGCTAAGTCAGTGGTTCCCAACCCTGGTCCTGGAGGCCCCCCAAAATTTTGCATGTCTCCTTAATCAAACACACCTGATTCAGCTCATCAGCTTATTAGTAGAGACTCCAAGACCTGAAATTGGTGTGTCAGAGAAAGGAAAAATGTTAAATGTGCTGTGTTGGGGTGCCTCCAGGACCAGGGTTCAGAACGACTGGGCTATTTAATGGTGATGGGTGTTCCGTTATTGAAACCCCCCCCCCCCCCCCCAAAACCCCCCCCCCCGCCCCCCTCCCCCCCCCCCCCCCCCCCCCCCCCCCCCCCCCCCCCTCCCCTTCGCTGCATGCAGTAGACCAATCACAACAGACTGGGTCATCAGACCAATCACCGCAGTTTAGCTTCACGCAAAGAAGGGGTTTGGAAAAATGAATCGTTGAGCGAACCGTTTGGGAGTCGTTGAGCAAAAAAGGAAAACAATAAATGCATATTATAAGACAATGAAAGTGTTTTTTGACCTTGCATGCATGTCAACCTGTTGTTGGGGACTCCCAAAACCAAAATATTAATCTTTCATAACCCATAATATGGGCACTTTAACATAAACTTCAAACGTTTCAAACACGTCTAAGATAAAGCACACAGTGAATCACACAACACGAAAGCTCAGGATTTTGGTGCATTTCTGGATTTGTACCTGAATTCTCTCTAATCCATTCTCAAATACCTCAAAACAGTTTGGTGTTATTCTTTCAGCTTAAGACTTGGCAGGTGTGTAACCGGACCCACGTTAACAGTCTGACAGATTACTCCATTTCTCCGCAAAACCATTTTTAAAGGGAGGATGATAGAGGGAGCAAGAGGAGGAGGAGGATGGGAGGATTTGGCAGATGAGTGTACTCTGCAGGTGTTGGGTAATTGGATTAACACAAAGCAGGAGAAAAGGAATTCCTCTCCTCTTTTTTTGGAAAGTGAGAGCAGCAAAACTACTTCTTTGAAGCAAAAAAGAGAGAAAGACATTATTTGGTTAAAAAAACAACTGATATGATCCGATTTAGATGAGATTGAATGCATATTTGCTTGCATTCAATATTTGGAAGCAGTAAACATCAGCCTTTCAGGTCTCCGAATTGCTTTATGCTTCTCAAAGCATCAGACTCTAGAGGCCGCGGAGGAATGTATGATGATAGAATAAAACCTTTCTATCTCCCGTCCCTTCTCCCTCTCCTTTCCTCCGTTTGAAAGTGTTTCAAAAAATACACAAGAGAGTAAATAAAGAAAAAAGCGGTCGCAGCGAGGAGTCGCCCCTCTGCCGAAGTGGGAGTTTATCTTAAACTCTAACCACAATAAAACTGGAGGGATGAACACAACGACAATGAAGACCGCTGATGCTGTACACCAGTTTGATTGTCCTCCAAAACCAACACCCCTCTGATGCACACACACACACACATTTGGAAAGCTCTCTTCAGTCAAGGTGTCTGAGTGAAATAGCAACTTTGTGAAGCTCTAGACAAAACACTTGTCAGCATGTTGTTTTGTCAGAGGCAGGGTGGCACTGACATTTCAGTGGAAACGTTTGGCTCTTTGTTGTGGTCACGCTGCACCCTGGAAATGTTTTTGTTCAGCTCGGTTCACACGGAGCTGTCATCCCCAAGACCTGAGATGGAAACATACAGCTGTATTATTTAAACGAGAGATAGGAAATCTTGATACAGGTGTCTGAAATGGCAGTCCACCTTTCCAAAGCCACGTGAACGTCCCGAGTTTGAAAATTTCCCCCCGTAAAGAGCCATATTTCTATCCAAAATGCATTTGGAAATTTTTACTCGCTGACCTCCCTCATGACGAACCGTAAAAATCCCTGTCAGACATCTAATTACATGAGTCTCTATGTACACCGTGCGGGAAATAACATTCACAGATATTCCATCCACCTATAAAAACAAAGGGAATGATGAACTTCCTCATGTTTAATAGGACAATTAAATGGCCCTGATTCATAGACTCCTGGTCAAACTCTCAAGACACCAGCCCACGATCTAAGAGAATGCCAATGAACAAAAACCAATGAATTAATGGAGATCTAAGACAAAGGGAGCACCTTAAGTAAAGTTTGTAAACTGGGCTTGGATTTTTTTCATCATTTTTCATTCGTTGATTAATATTTGTTGTGAAACACATGTGAAGATAATCCAACTAGGTGCAAATAAAAGTTCTTAGGTAAACTAAGGGATACATTTTGTTATAATATATGTTTTGGAATTGTGCCAACATGTAGGACCAATCACTGAACACACAAAGAGTGGTGTACCATCCTGCTCACTCTCTTTGCATTAATGATGTTAGCCAGATTGTATAATTTGTCAAGATTTTAAATCAGCACAAAATGTTTTTACAAAAAAAGTTAAACAAAAAGAGGTAGTGATGTCCTTACATCAATGGGTTTGTACTCTTTGACAGATAGAATCAATGTGTGTGAATCAAGAGGTTATAAAAATTCAGATGGATGATTTTTCACTCATCTTCTTGTACTGTATTATACACAAACAAGTCAACAAACAAGCACATTCAAGATGAACTCACCCGTAATAATTAATTCAGCCATCTTATCTTAAAAACAACAACATTAAATATATTTCAAGGTTAAAGTCAACATAAACTGACATTCACAACCCATTTTACTTGCGCAATATAATGCATTTCCAATCGAAACAGAATATTCAATGTGAAAACATGTAGGGTGGGAATCAACTGGTATTGGTGATTTTGAATGGAACAGCTACTTGTATGTAGCTGTTCAAATAAATTGTTACAGACAGATTTTAACTTGCTATTAGCCACCGTTGTGATTAAAAAAAAATAACACATTCTGTAAAGTATGGTTACCAAGGTAAATAAGCAATGTTCAGGTTTCCATCGCAAGACTAAGACAAATCTGTATCTATAAGGATACACCTTGATTTCCCCACACTATAGTGCTTTATTCATCATCTGTAAAAATAGCCCAAGTAACATTCTTTCATCTGCCATAGTGTACATGCCTGTGGTAATTGCTTAAACGTTTCACTTTTGAAATGTACAACAGTTATCACACTGAAAATTTTACTTGGATTCAGAAAAAAGGCCTGTTCCATTTTCCAAAACTTCTTTTAATTAATCACGCTTTCATTTCTTAACAGAAGCTCCTTGGACACGAGGGAGTGAAGAGAAATATTCCGCTTTGACTATGCAAGAGTATATTTTGCAAGAATTACTCCAAAAATTCAAGGCTATTTTTTACAGTGATAACTTTGGTATTCGATATTATTAAATTATCATGGCCCCTCAATGGATGAATTGTATGTATACATATGGAAACAGGACACCCAAATCCCATCACAGATGAAATAAATAAAAAAAGCTTCAGTGATAAATGTTTGGAAATTTCATCAGGGTTTGAAGCTGCTGAAGGATTCAAGTGCTGAGAAGTTTAGTCCAAAGAAAAGACAGTCATAAAATAAACCACAAGGAAAAATATCTTTAACATTTTCTTCATACTAGATCGAAACAGAACTATGGGGATACAAGAGAATGAAACGACTCAAGAACACACAACCGCACACTAACACAAACATGACAGGAACTCATTTATGACACAACATGGGTGTGTGTGAGAGAGAAAGCATGTCTGCACACTTACATACTTTATCCAATGTTTTGATTGACAACTATATAAAAGTTCTTTCTCAAACATAATTTACTAAACACAGAGTTGCATTACCACTAGGACATCAATGAATGAGAGATATTTAACACTGATTCTATATATCCTCAAACTGGTGTTTCATTGAACAAAGAGAGACCATTGTACACGACTTGATCTCCCATTACAGTCTAAATACACGAATAGTGCATTGAATTGCATGTACTAGTGTGCAATTATTTTGTTGAGCTAATTGTAATTGCACATTGTTGATTTGTATTATGTTGTGAAATTATAGCAACATGCATGAGTGACAGAGATACTTTGCAGGTGAGGTTTAATTTTCAACCCTTATTATTTGAGTAAAATCAGAGAGTAGAATCACTAGAGAATGACAAACGATACACAGAAGTCATATGGATGCCATACTTGGAGTTGCACAGCTCAAAAACAGACTGAATTACAGGTTCATTTGTGTGCTGTCAGGCTAGTAGGTTAACATTTGAGAGTGTGGCACGCAGCAGGAACTGACACTGTCATTTGGGTTACAAATTATGCAGACTGATAATTTATCAGCGGTTGGTCCGGACATTGCTGCTGTACTATGGTCTTTGAAATTCATATTCAAATGGACAGCAAGGTTTATAAAAGGAGACTGGCTGATTTCATAGCCAGCTGTGGCTGCAGTTCTGTCTGAAAACAGATGGCTTGTAGGCTAGTTTACACTGCAGGATAACTTGGACAATCATAGAAATGCAATTATAGAACTACCACATTGTCTAATATTAGAGATTGTTTAACATTTTGGTATTGGCTAATGGTCATTTTTCAAATTTTTACATTTAAATTACACTAACGTTCAGAAATTTGGGGTCAGTAAGATCTTATAACTTACAAAGATTCAATTCAAAATATTTTTACTTTCCATTTTCCAAGATCATGAAACTCATTACGGTTTTACCCCAAAAACATTAAAAGACACTGTTTTCAACATGATATAATAAGAATGTTTCTTGATCGAAAAATCGCATATTAGTATTGTTCTGAAGGCTAATGTTACAACACTGAATACTGAGTAATGGCTGCTGAAATTTCGCTTTGTCCGTCACACCCTGGAATAATCCCATTTTAAAATGTATTAAATGAATACAACCAGTACATATATTGCATGCCATGGCTTGATTGGACTGTCTTGAACTCATAGCATTTAAAACGATTGATTTTAGTTTTTAATATTTTATTTTGCTTTTAGACAAAAGAATATTCCATTTTAAATGTTGTTGATTTATTGTTTATAAGACATAACAATTATTGGCTTATTTATATTGGCCAGAATTTCAATATCTATACACATAACATGAAAACTAACAGTAGACATTTTTAATGACTTTCTAATTACTTAAAACAATAGGACAGTTTAACCAGAGATGCTTAAAGAAAAGTAAGGACAGTTAAACCAGAGATGGGTAACAGTAATCATATTAGTCTGTTGACTCTTTACAGAAGCGACTGGAGTGAGAACGTGTTACCTTGACATGTTGTTTGTCATGTTGCTGTGTGAGGTCACACACCTGAGGTGTGACCTGCTTGTGTGTTCAACCACTTAGAGCAACCACGGCAACAGCCGCCCTGGAACACGGGGGCTTTGATTTGATTGGATAATTAGATCATGATTGTGAAAACCATAGAGGTCAGAAAACACTCGCAATTTTCTTTTTTACAAACAAGCTGATTCTAACTTGCTCAGACAAACTGCATGCTTTCTTTATGTTTCATTAATGTACGAAATGACGTTTTTGTGCTTCATTTTCATTTATGTCTGATTTTATATGAAAGCTGAATAGCATCATTTAAGTTTACTGTTTCTTGTACCACATGAGAGAACCATCTGGACTCAAACCATCATAATAACAGGACAGAGTGTAATTGTTTAAACAAAAAATACCACGGTTGCGCTCTCTCTCTCTCTCTCCTCTCTCTCCTCTCTCTCTCTGTCTTCTTTAATATTTGGACCATAATACTGGCTCTGACACAGTTTTGCTTTAAAAACCAAAGAGGCATTTGATGAGCATTGAGTAAAATGAACCTGTTCATTAAAAGAGAAAGAGAGAGAGTGTGCAGAAACCTGATCTTATAATGCAGGCCAGATTGGCTTACAGTGGCCCTCATATCATATACAAGCTTTCATCTTCCCATCGCGCTATGCTATAGTTCTCTCTCCACACCGCTGCCTCTGTAGGCAGGCCTGATTAATTAATTGTCCTTGATAAATATTGCATTTCATTCCATACCCTCATCTGGAAATGATAACGGCACTTTCTTGAAAATGTACAGCAAACGAAAGTCCTGCAGAGCTTATACGTTAGAGCATCAATACTTTTAAAGAACGGCAATGTTCAAGCGTGTTATCGGACAGGCAAAGAATTTGTCTTTGGTAAATTCGAAACAGGCTTGAAAGTGGGGGAGCAAATGTGGCTCAGAGAAAACTTAATCATCATTTCAGACAGGTTCGCTCTTACAGGCCTTTGTTCAAACCTCTCATGTGGCAATAACTTTCTGTGTTTTTCATTGCATGAGGGAATATAATTTGCTGCATTCTATCTTGAAAGGTGTCCGCTATGCTGTGTACGGTTTCAACATCATCAGTTCCGTCATTCGGGAGGGATTGCATTGTCCTGTGTGGACATTCATTAGAGCATCATGTTCTTGTCCGCTCCCCTCTATTCTCATTAGCCTATCTCAGACAGGAAAATCAAATTAATCTGAATAAAAATACCAGCACTAATGTCATTAACTGTGACAAATGATTTGGATAACACAGCTTCACTGGAAACATAAATAAATAAATAAAACACAAAGCTTTCCTCTAGCAAAAATGATCATTGTGTTGAAAGGACTACATGTCAAAAGTGTGCTAAATGAATACAAAGGAAAAAATAAATAGATTATCAACATGAAAAAAACATTGTGAGGACAGAAAGGGAGGAATGTACTTAGGTGCTGTCTCGGAGCCAGCATTATCAATACTGAAAGTGAGAGGAATGTTTTTACAAAAGGGGGTTGTAATAGACTGAATGGGATGACAAAGCACACTACAGAAAGAATGAAAACAGGGAAGGAGGGAGAAAGAAAGAGAAATAGAGAGTGGCGTGCTGTAAGCAAAGGCAGATTGCATATATTTTAGAGAGATTATTGAAACAATATAGAGCAGCAGGACTTACTCACAGCCAACACAGTTCTGTCATTTATAAAGTCACTATCTTAAAGGCACAGTCACCCAAAAGAAAATGATGTAGTAGTATCATGATAAATAATCATTTTATTCTTTACTCATTGTCAATCACGTCCTTGCGCTATTTTACAGAATTGTGCTGGTTGCTTTTTTCAATACAATTACAGTGAATAGGGACTGAGGCTTTCAAGTTTTAAAAATGATGCAGAAACAGCATACATATATCATAAAAGTGCTCTATACAACTTTTATACTATATTCTAAGTCTACTGAAGTCATACGTCAGTTTTGTCAGATGGACAGACTAACATTAGTCTTCCAGTTTGCATGTTCATGGGAGACGTGGAGATGTTTGATTTGTGTCAGATCTTTGCAATGAGTCAAGTGATGTGTCTCTTGAGTCCATCTCACTGACTAACTGATTTAGATTTTAGTCTGTTCATCACACAAAGTTATTGTATGACTTGAGAAGACTTGGAATGTAGTGCACAAGCTGAATGAATCACATTTATGATACTTAAATTGGTGTGTTTTAAATCATTTTTGAACTGAAAGTTATGGGAATGATATACAAAGTGTAATACCTGCTGTCTGGTAGGTTTTTTCATTTTTGGATGAACTACCCCTTTAAGAAAGCCATCATTAGCAATTTTGCATACTCGTGAAAGATAAAGGCATTGATGTCCTCTGGTCAGCTATGCTTTTGACTCATGCGTTTCCATTGTGTAAGCAGATTGATGGGCCTGCAAACTGTTCTGTGGAGAAAATACTATTTCTCTCAAGGTTTATAAAATTATTTTCTCTATTTCAAAGAAAGAAGAAAAAGCTAAGAAATGAAAAATAAGGCCTCTGTTCAGAATTCAGGGTTATTCATCTGTTTAGAGTGAAAGGAGACAGGATGAGGGAGGGCAAATACAATCAGCACTATTAAATAATCATGCATCAGGGTATTTTAGTGATCATTTTAATGAAATGGAATATCTGGAGTTCATAAACTGTGCAAAACACTTCCACATTCACAAAAAGCTTCATGTAATGTAAGCTGATGACAGACAGACTGATCTCTCTGACTAAACCCTGATCGCTCTCTCCCCCCTCGATTCCTCGAAGAGATGCGCTTTTAAACAGACAAAGCCTGTTCTCTCTCTCTCTCTCCTGTAAAGTGTTGTAGGTAGATCCCCCCTCAGAGACTGTTAAATGGGAGCGAGAAGTGTTTCATACCTCTTCTGCCAGCGCTATTTAATCCCCAGGATCTGAAAACCACAGAAGTGCTCACGACTAACACACCCGCTGAGCTACAGTCTGGACAGATGTGCCACAGGGTGGCTCCCAGACACTCAGAAAGAAAGAAATCAAGCAAACAAAAATATCTGCTTGGTGTTTGTGGCCACATGAAATTCCAACAGGATTCTGTAATCATTTGCCAGGAATTTGTCACGGTGAAAGATTGTGTTAGACAGAGCAAATGCCTTCAATCTCTACATATAAATAACAGGCTAAATTCCACCTTTCAGTGTTCAGAGACTCTTTAAATCCCTGATAGACATTTAGACCCCATTTACACCTGAAATTAACATCTGCTTTGGGCGAGCTGATCACAAGTAGTCATTGCTAAATATAGGTGTAAATGGGCCCCAAAACATTTTGTGATCAGATCACTTAAACACTGACAAAGGATTGTGCCATTTCAAATATCTCCACAAATCAAATGTGTCTTACATGTTTATCATCTGCTTTCTAGTATCTGAATGCATTTGAATCCTGCTGGTGGAAAAACAAATGACCATGTAGCTGCTTTTTAAATTTCTTTCAAATTTACTGGACTGACAGTGGCCTCAAAACTTTTTTGACATTTAATCCACACTTAAAAATGTATGAATGGCATTGCATTAAACAACAAAATATGTCAAACCACAATATATCAACTTTTGACTAACTTTTAGGATGTCCTTTAAAGAACTAAACCAATATTTGTATAGGGCGAAGAAAAAAAGAAGAAGAAAAAAAAAAGCCCACACACTAATGTAATTTGAAGATACACACACAATTTATGGAATAATAGTCCTTAAATATGCAGATATATTTAGTTTGATGTTGCATATTGTTGTGTGTGTATATATAATTCTATAGTCTGTTGTTGTAATTAGAATGTTACTCTGGGTCATTTTTGTTCATTACTGTAATACTTTGTGACTGAAACATTTGCTTCCCTTGATCTCTACCAAAATTCAAATCTTACAACACGTAGTGTTTGCCTCTTGGAATTAAAAAAAAAACTAAAATAAATAATAAGGTTTCTTGTATTTTTTTTAATGAAATATCAAACAAAATATTTTTCTAATATGTTTGCCAGTTTTCAAACAATAGAACAATAGATACAGGTGCATCTCAATAAATTAGAATGTCGTGGAAAAGTTCATTTATTTCAGTAATTCAACTCAAATGGTGAAACTCGTGTATTAAATAAATGCAATTCACACATACTGAAGTAGTTTAAGTCTTTGTTTCTTTTAATTGTGATGATTTTTTGGCTCATATTTAACAAAAACCCACCAATCCACTATCTCAACCAATTATATGTTGACTGCCAATCAGTAATTCAACTCAAAACACCTGCAAAGGTTTCCTGCCTTCAAACGGTCCCTCCCAGTTTTGGGTTCACTAGGCTACACCCAAATTTCATGGTAGATTTCTGATCTGACCGTGTCCAGAGACCAATCATTGACACACTTCACAAGGAGGGTAAGCCACAAATATTCATTGCCAAAGAAGCTGTCTGTTTACAGAGTGCTGTATCCAAGCGTGTTAACAGAAATTTGAGTGGAAGGAAAAAGTGTGGAAGTAAAAGATGCACAACCAACCGAGAGAAGTGCAGCCTTATGAGGATTGTCAAGCAGAATTGATTCAAGAATTTGAGTGAACTTTACTAGGAATGGACTGAGGCTGGGGTCAAGTCATCAAGAGGCACCACACACAGACGTGTCAAGGATTTGGCTACAGTTGTCGTATTCTTCTTGTTAAGCCACTCCTGAACCACAGACAACGTCAGAGGCTTCTTACCTGGGCTAAGGAGAAGAAGAACTGGACTTTTTGCCCAGTGGTCCAAAGTCCTCTTTTTTTTAGATGAGATTAAGTTTTGTATTTCATTTGGAAACCAGGGTCCTAGATTTTGGAGGAAGGGTGGAGAAGCTCATAGCCCAAGTTGCTTGAAGTCTAGTGTTAAGTTTCCCACGTCTGTGATGATTTGGGGTGCAATGTCACATGCTGGTGTTGGTCCATTGTGTTTTTTGAAAACCACGTCACTGCACCCGTTTACCAAGAATTTTGGAGCACTTCATGCTTCCTTCTGCTGAAAAGTTTTATGGAGATGCTGATTTCATTTTCCAGAAGGGTTTGGCACCTGCCCACACTGCCAAAAGCACCCAAATTTGGTTAAATGACCATGGTGTTTGTGAGCTTGACTGGCCAGCAAACTCACCAGAAACTGAGCCCCATAGAGAATCTATGGGGTATTGTCAAGAGGAAAACGAGAAACAAGAGACCAAAAAATGAAGATGAGCTGAAGGCCACTGTCAAAGATATCTGGGCTTCCATACCACCTCAGCAGTTTCACAAACTGATCACCTCCATGCCACGTCCGAATTGAGGCAGTAATTAAAGCAAAAAGAGTCCCTACCAAGTATTGAGTACATGTACGGTAAATGAACATACTTTCCTGAAGGCTAACAATTCACTAAAAATGTTTTATTGGTCTTATGAAGTATTCTAATTTGTTGAGAATTTGAATTGGGGTTTTTGTTAATGTGAGCCAAAATCATCACAATTACAAGAACCAAAGACTTAAACTACTTCAGTCGGTGTGCATTTAATTTATTTAATACATGAGTTTTCACAATTTGAGTTTGAATTACTGAAATAAATGAACTTTTTTTTCCACGACATTCTAATTTATTGAAATGCACCTGTATATGTACAGTCAAACTGAAGAAACCTTCTGGTTGTCAGACTTAGTGGAACATGGCAACCAATTTCATTTGTCCACCAAAAATTACCCTTGAGAGCAATTTCATTAGGTTTAAGTTACAGAAAACAATTCTGACATCTTTTGCTTTCAGGTGCCTCTTATTCATACAGTTTAAATGTGACTTAGCAGTCAAAATACATATTGAAGCTACTGTATATTCATTCTCTAGTTTTCACATATGTGAGCATGTTTTAGAACACACCCAGCATGTGTCAACATCCCTCCTCTCATGCATAACATCTCAACTCTTTTGTCATCTCCGTACATGTGTGGAAGACAGCACGCAGAGCAGACATCAGCTCCACGTCTGTGCATGTGTTTTGAGCACGCAAAGGTGTGTGAGAGAGTCACAGAGCTCACAAGTCTCAGTTAAAGCACTCTATCATCTGATTGTCAAGAGCAGCAATTATCGCAGCCTTCTTTGCAGTCCACATACCGCCTTTTCATTCTGCAGGGACCCTGTTCAAACAGAAGTTTCTAAACTCTGTCAATATAAAGACCAATATGAACCTTATAACAAACAAGCCTCCTGACGCCTGCCTGTGACCCGGGATCAAAAGAACCAAAGACAAGCCTATGCATAGAACGTCTCTGACACTCTTGAGCTGCTGTGATTTTAAAGAAGGTGTGGCAATGCTACCACATCATGTTTGATTTGATTTATTTAATTTAACCCACACACCATACGGCCTGCAGTCGTGTCAAATTGAAACTACTATCTATCTATCTATCTATCTATCTTATCTATCTATCTATCGGTCTGTCTGTTCTGTCTGTAGTATTATATTTGTTTTGTAACTCATTGTATAGTGAAAGTGTAGATTGAGTAATTTAATTAACTACTTTAAATTATGAGCAGCTTACAGTTTCAAAGTCTGTTCCCCAACAAAATAAATTAGTGTTTTCATTAATGAAGTCAGTCTAAGTTGTGTCTAAATAGGCACTACTGTCCAAGTAATCTGTCAAGTTTAACAAAATCCCAATCCACAGTGACACACTGTCACCCTTCACAATTAATGCGCCGCTGGGACGAGGTATGTTTCACACTTACAGTTTGTGATCTTTCTCTTCTGTAATCAAGGTAGTCGAAGAACAGCTCACACTGACTGACATTCAGCATGGTAACAGCAAATGGACAGAGCGGGACAGAACATTTCAAGCGAATGAATGAGAGACACCCACTGAGAGTAAGACACCAAATGGCTCAGATTAGATCAGTAGCTCATGTTCTCTGTGGTCATCACATTCAAACACAAGAAAACTTGTTCTGTACTTGTTAGCTAATACGGCTCTTCTGCTGGCTCTGTGTACTGGCTAATAAATGTGATATTTTAAGTATTTAATACTTCTGCACATCATCAGCGGAGACGGATGATCTATATATGGTATATTAGATATACAGTATATATATTATAATATATAGTTATATATGCTAGTTTCCGATCTAATAATAAAGTTTCCGTTTATTATTATTAACATATGTGTTTCCAATCCTAGATCTTTTTAATTTTATTTTAATTTTATCCAATTTTTGCATAACCATTTGCACGAAAATTTGCATGAAAAATTACATTTTGAATGTGTTTTTATTTTTTTTTCTCTAATTTTAAACAGCTCTTTTGCATTACAAATTACGTTATCATTCTAACAATTTGCATGTTAATTTGAATTAAATGACTATTATTATTCATTTAGAGCAAATTTTGAAATATAAAAAACTACAGTACATGTAATTATGGGTGGATAGATATAGGGCCAAAAATCAGCCGTAGTTAATCATAGGAAGTGCAGAGAGCGTCAGGGCTGCAGGGGACGCGCTAGACCACAGCAGGAAGGTGAACATGAAGCTCAGTGCCACTTTAAGATAAATACCTGTGACTTCTGAAGGGGCTCTCTGGTGATTATGCTAAACTATTACCTCAGCAGGTGAGAGATCTAACACATTTAGAGAGGAGAGACAAACCCTGCACCTTCACAGCAGCACTCAGAACAGAGGTGGAATACACAAAAAGTCTGTTTCACTTTTGCACACAAATACACTGCATTGATCAATAAATCAATAAGATAGAAGTTGGCCACTGCATCCATCAGAAAATGTTGTGAAAGTGGACAAAGGTTGAAAGAAATGATGGAGAAAGAGAGAGGGGGAGGAAACACAAAGATCAGAGAGTGTGTTTAACAAGGGGACCCAGCCTGTGCTGATATTTGCTTAAACTTTGCCAAAAGAAAGCGTACAGAGTTCTGAGGTTTCGGGGTGAGGGTGTGGGCGTGTGTGCGGTTTGGGATGACAGGATAAATGGATTACTGACCATAACAAATAAACCTACGTCATCCTGTTTGGCTTGGCCGGGACAAGCCACTTTCCAGTACAAAACTCCTGAGACGGTAGGACATGTGAGGTCTACCAGTGACCTTACAACTGGACACATCCACAAGCCACGAAAAAACAAAACAACATGCTGGATATTCAATATTCTCTAATAGGATTTAGAGAAGGAGGTAAGTAATAATCTCCCGCTGTTGTTGTGGATGTATGAAAGCATCCAACAAAAACTCTCCTTGCACAAGTTCTGGACTGAGGGTATACGACGAGAGACATACCAAATAGGGTCTAAACATCATCCTAATGCATTTCCTTCAATGTAAATATATGCAACAAGGGCGTATATACCCAGGATCTTAATTGTCACGTTTGATTCAAGTGATTCATTTGAATTGAACTAACAAAATTTCACCATTCAGTCATAGTTTTCCTTCATTGCAGCTGCTAGTTAAAAAAAGGCAAGCCTTTCATAACGTATACAGAATGATGTTAAGGAGAGTTAGAGAGACACAGAGAGAGATTAAGCTTGTGATTTAGTTAAGCAGTGTTAGAACTATGTATTTAAAATGTAAATATCTCACTCATTCTTTTCTCCAGGTCTGGAGGCCAAACATGACATGTAAGCGCTCTCTCACTCCAGATCTCTGCAAAAATAGATCATGTCACACTCCGGAATGTAAACTCAAACTAGGGAGCAAATTAGTCGGCCACAAATGATTGCTAAAAGTATGAAGTTTTCCACAAAAGCTCCCGGTGGACTGGTTTGCCGAGGGCATGGAAATCAGACCCGCACATGTTTCGAGTTGAGGAGCGAGGGGGAAGAGGAAGGGGAGTGTTCTAGGAGTGTTAGAGGCTCTTGTCTTCTGTGAGAGGATGGAAGAGAATAAAAGGATGAGTACAACAGAGCTTCAGAGCTAGAATATCAATGGCAAATCTTCTCAAACCCAAACTTATATCACTGAGATTCTGGCAATCTTTTAAAAGACCATTAAAACACGAATGAATAAAATTAGCATGATTAAGGATCACACAGGAGTGAATACACTAAACAGTTGCACCACGTCTCATTTTCGAACCACAAGAGATGAAAATCTTGCCATTTATGTTAATCTTTTAGAAAATGGAGGGCAGCAGGGAGGATTGTATTTTTGAGGCCAAAAAAACAGGAACACGTAGCAATTTTGCATTTCTTATTCCATCGTTGAAGTCTGGGTGCATCTTAATCAGCTCCCTAGCTCATGAATCAGAATATCGTGTACACGAATTTGGTCACTGGTAAGTTCCCTGGCTCACTGCACATTGGGACAGTGATTATTCCATTTCTGGTGACATGACTACGTACAACGTCAACGGACAACATTGTAGAACGTCACCGCTGGTTTTAATCAACAACAGGCAGGACCAATCTCTTTTTGATATTATTTTTTTATTCTCTTTAAACACATTGTTCTTTTACATGTTCTTACACCATTTCAGATGAATATTAAGGATAAACGTAAGTAGGATGTGAGCATTAAGCGTCTAGTGGAAGTGTGTTAATGCTGAAATATACTAATAAAAAGGTTTGTCTTTTCAAATCTTCTATCGCGTATCATTATATTTATCGAGTTGGCTCATGTTGTTTATGTTTCTTGCTTCAGAAATGTGACGTAATTTCCAGTAAGGGAGCATAGTGAGCTCCGATGCTTCCTAGTTTTTGCGGTGCATTGTGGGATTTTTCAGGGAGCAAATGTTCCAGTGCACTGGAAGGATTTCTCGATTGAGACAGCCCTTAAAATGTCTGACTCCCTGATCAGTGCCCTGACTACTGAACTAGGGAGCTGACTGAGACGCACCCAATGTTTTTTTGTCTGAAATAAGGTCTTACAGAGGTTATTGGCATTAAACATCATCATGTCAAAAACGTAAACTCATCTACTCATTAGACCACTTTTACATCTGCATTATGTTATTAATCATGCTCTTGCAAACAATTCTAACTGAAACTTTCAGGGAAATTGTTTATGAAACGAAGACTGAAAGAGCTGTCTGAAGCTTAACTGTGGTGACACTGAAGTAGTGCGATCGTAGTGTAGTTAGTTCATAAATAAAAGTAAAAGCTTTATAAGCTTTTTTTCTTCTTCTGGCAATTGTATTCAGGCTTCAAAAGTTGTTCACATTTGTGAAGATGAATCCCATGATGAACAAAATGTGTAAGAATCATAAGCTTTTGTTGGTCACAGAGCTTGTTTTTTGGAATAATACAAAGGCCAATGGAAAAATCCAACTGTTTTTGTTGAGGGAACAGGTGATGTTAACATCTCAGTCAGCCTACAAAAATATGTCATCACTCACATTTCATTCATTTATTTTTACAAAATACTACTGACATAATGTTGCATCTTTAATTAACACTGTTAAAATGACAACCAACCAATAACTAAACAGATTTAAGTTTCAGTTAGTTTGCATGTGTTTGATACACTAAATCTATTAATTCATTCACAAAATGGACTACACTGGTTGTGCTGCATGTCTATTAAAAAGAATCAACTCATTAGAATCATTCATTGATTCGGGAAACAGAGTTCACTGGTTATGCTGCATGTCTTCGATTAACTAAAAATAATAAACTCAACAGTCATTTGCAGGAGATGGGCTACACTTATGGCACTTTTTGTTTAAAAATCACTAAAAAGAAACCAATTCATAAGAGTCATTTGTTCTACACTGATCACACTCTCTGTTTCATGCAGTAGATACAGTAGCAGTGTTGAGCATTGTTAGTGGATCTGAACATGATAATTTACAGTATTTTTTTTTTAAACATGGAACCAGTTCTGTGTACTCTCCTCCATCCTCCACTACCTAGCAAATCAGAACCAGCCTGTAAAATGGGGAAATGCGTCATGCAAATTGGGTTCACCACAAATATTTTTGGGTAGGCTTGCACCGTTAACCTGATGCTGTGCTAAATGCTCTCTGATTCAATGCAGACAGCGCACACAAATAAACCACTCTATCAGCGGACACAGTTAAATTAGCAAATTCCATCCACAATGTGCTGTCAGAAGCCCAATCACGGTTTAGTTTATCCTTGTTCATTTAAGAGCAAACCCCAAGAAAACCACTGATTGAGTAAACATAAACCTCCATGGTAAGGTACCATATGTGTGAATTTGACACTTCCCACTGCAATTGACATCCAGTATAGTGCCACACTGAATGCAGAATGGTTGCTGTCAGGTTATAGTAACACTGCCTTTAAGGTCAATTATGGGAAATGTTTAGGAAGTCCTCTGAATGCTAACATATGCAGTGTAATGGCTACAGTATGAGGGCCTCACAGTCTTCCACTGTACACATGATATACTCAAGCGATCACTGTTTAGAGCAACCCATTTCCTCTCAAACACAAATCTATCTGGCTCACAAGGTGTATTTATGTGTACTGAACATAGCGGTTCTACTGTTGTGTGGTGATATGATCCTGTGCCATTGTTTCCAAATGCGAATTCTCTGCAGAACACCACGTACCCCGGCATGTAGGAGCACTATAAATTTGTTCAGTCACGGGCAGATTCAGACTGGCATGTTCCTGGAGTACTCTTCTCCAGAGACACACTCAAACAGCCTGGTCCAACTTTGATGAAAACCCCGCAAGCCAAGAACAAGGTCAGATTTTAGAGCAATTACTGCACTAACAGAGACTTTGAATGAAAATGTGTGCTGCATTACCAGATGACCCCAAATGTACTGAAATTCATGACCATTAGAATTAAAAGAGATTACTACTTAAATTAGGAAATTACAGTAAATATAAGCAGAATAATTATTTTATTAAACTTTTTCAACCTCATGTTCTTTGAAAACTTACTGTACATTTATTTTTTTTTATGTGAGTACCAGAGACCCCAGTGCTGTAAATGTAAAAAAAAAACTTCCATTTCAGGAATAAACCTTTCCCTTTAGATTCTAAAATGTTCCTTTGTCTTCAATCAAAACCCAGCAGGCAAGTATTATTGAAGATTGAAGATAGTGAACTATTTTATCACAAAGTAGACACTTTAGAAATGACTTATCTAATACAGAAATATTCTTTCTGATTTGAGTCAAATTGTTATGAACAAACGAACGAATGCATGAATTCAAAAGATACATAAGAACATTTACATTTAATAAATGAACAGAGAAAAAAGTCAGAGAACATACTGTTTTGTTGTATTCAACCAAGCCCACAAAAAAAAAAAAAACTCCCCCCCACAAAAAAAATGCATCTGCTATCAATCAAATAATTATATTTCTAACTGGAAATGTGCCTTATAATACGGTAACATTGTTTCTGTTAAAATAAAAAAAAATTAAATAAAAAAAATAAAACTCAAATGTATGCATGGGTTCTAGCTGGGGTCTCTAAGCACCCATTCATAAGTAACGATCTAAGGATATGTTTGAAGTATGCGCAAATGTATGTATGTATTAATTTATTTAAATTTAGTAATTCATTCTTATAAGATTTTAAAGTGTGAACATGATACCTAAATGCTAATATAACAGCCTTGGGGTCTCTCTGACCCCATAAGAACAGGGGAGAACATGAGAACATAAACACATCATGTATATAAATACAATTTCAGACACATCCACATATAGAAACTATGGTTCTTTTCAACACAGGTAATAATGTATAGTGTGGCTGTCAGCATCAATATATTATATATATAGATATTATACATTATATATATATATATATGCATACATTTAAATGATAAAATGCGAAATGCGCAGTTAAAGTCCTGAAAAAGTCACTTTAAAAAGCTAAAACCTGGAAGAAGCACTGCTAGGAAAATACATTTTTCTCTCAGCGTTCATATCAGAACCTGTGTCTGGTAATTGAGGGGGGATCGTCAGGCGTCCATTAACCCTGTCAGGTATGATTAATGTGGATGTCTCGCCCCACGGTTTACCCTTTGTGTGATGGACAGGCCTGATGTGATTGGTCACAGCTCTGGTAGCGAGTGATGGTGACTCGCTGACATTGTGGTGAGGTGTGTGGTTTGAATGGCGATTTGATTACATGTGTAACACAGAGGGGAAAAACCACTCAACAACGAAATGAGAACCGCACTGCTACTCTCCGAGAATGGCAGACAGCAACATGGGAGTTAGAAAAGCCACAGTAGGAGATGCCGGGCAGTTAAGCAAGGCGGTGGACGAGTGAGAAGGGATAGATTTGTGAATGACATGAACCAAGTTCTTCTACCAGTCATCCAAAGTGGGCCGGGTTGAACGCACCATGGATGAACTCAGGTTAAAAAAAATATATAAAAAATTATGGTGTAAGCACATCTGCGTTCAATTGGAAGCTCTTTATATCTTTGAGATCCTGACAGATACTCTGCTATTAAAATCATCTTTCATCCTGTATTACATACTGCTGGACAATTTGGTGATATACTTTAGCAAACTAACCAATCTCACCATCATTTCTTTGGTAAGCTTGAATGTTTTGATGGTTTTTTCTAAGAACCACTGTTCAGAAACCTGTTATTTTCTATTACAGTGATTCTGTTAAAGGAGACGATTTTCCACAGGGACAGTTTAAATCTTTCTCTCTCTGAAGGGTGGATCGTATACTGTAACTCATTTATGAGAATCTTACTGACTTCCTCTTCCTGTTTCACAGATCACGGAAATATGGGGTCAGATATGAGTCATGCATATCCACTGAGCTGAAGAAGATATTGTAGCATCATCATGCAACAGATCAGATGTTATTTACAATGGGACAATTCATACCAGTCAGCATCTGCATATAAATTACTGTATGTCTTTAAATGTTGAGCTAATTTATTACAACTTCTAACTACTCATATGCAGGGGCGCATTGTCTTCAAAGGGCTGAAGCCCAGGAACATACACTTGGGAGGGGCCTACTGGCTGCAGGTAAATTATATTTTTCGAATAATTATTTATATATATTTGGGAGCTTGCAGTAGTGACAACAGCATTCTGTAAACAAACTCACACACTCATTTTCAGCGACGCTCTGCTTGTAGTATATTTGGTGAATGGTGCAGTTTAGGTTTCCTCCACACAGTTTGTATAGCTGATATGTTCCACGGATATACTGTGAGCTGAATGCACAATGCACTAATAAAGAAGCCTAGCGCGAGAGATATTCTGTGTACATGTCTTTATGCTATATGATTTAATTAATTAAACTTGAGCACGGCATGTTTCAAAATAAAAACACAGCAATCACCAATCACCAAATCAGCCCACATTTATGCAAACTTGCCAAGTGATAGTTCCGATCTACTAATGATGAATAATGAATATTTTGTGTAATTTATGGTGTTAAAAATCATACCTGTAAACTCACCTTTTCATATTCCCTCCTATAATGCCTCTAATAACGTAGTGTTTACTTTAAGTAAAGGCTATGATTCTGCTGCTTCACAAGCGCTACCTTCTGTCAAAGAGTGAATTTGCATATTAACTTATATTCATATTTTAAGCAGAACAGTGTTGTAAATGTTAACTGGCATGTCAAGAAGAAAAATTCAAAATTCGACATAAATAACTGTCAAAAAAAAAAGTAAAATAAAAAAAAAAATACTACTGTAATGCTGCAGCCCCAGAGGCCTCTGAAACACATTGAAAACACATTTTGAAAGCTTAAAAACAAAACTTTCTAGAAACATCAGTCACTCTAGCCATTTGAATTTTTTAAGGTGCTGTATGTAATTTTTATGACTATACTAAAGCATAAAATGACATTTTGTAAATTTGGACTGCAGTTCCCATTTTAACTGCTAGCTGTCAATGCTACATACTAAAGTCTTTAATAATTTGTAGGAATGTAAAAATATTCTGAACCAAACCGAACAACATACACCACCCATGGTACGTACCGCCGTACTCTCATGGTGCACCGAACGCCTCCCGCCCAAATAGTAAATCAGAGTGACAACTTCCGCTAAATGCACAGCACAGGCTTTGCTGTTTCGTGTCTGTGCTTTAGGCGATCAGGCTCAATTTCATTCATTTCCAATGGATTTGACATTATGTAATGCTTTGTTTCTATTTATTATCTATTATTTGTGAATTTACCATGTCCTGCTGCTTTCAAACTGGGTTCCATTTTATGTTAAATGTGCTGCTTATAACATTTAAATTTTAGCTTTATTATTATTATTTTTATTATTTTAATTAATTAAGGCAAACTGTCCAAGCATTTGTTAACAAATGGAGGAGTATTCTTGTGGAAATTTCAAATACCACATAAAGAACAGCCCCCCCAATACCGAACCAAAACAATGACCCCCAAAACCGCAAAACTTATACCGAACCATGAGAAACCGTTGAACCGTTACAACCCTAATAATTTGGCTAAATCAATGTTGGGACAAATAATTATAAAACTATTTCAGTTTTAGGAACCGGCAGAGAATCGTCAAATGCCTGCCTCTGTCAACAGTAGTCCAATAGATGTTTTTTTTGTAGACATTTTGTTTGCTTTCTCAATATCCCTTTGAGAAGTCAAAAGTCTTTCAGCTGGTGTTGGTGGATGGAAAGTTTGACCTGATAGTAAAGAGACAGCAGATAAGACGACGTTTAACCCTCTGAACCGGCACGCCGAAGACAGATATGAGCTCGGATCTGTCCTTTGCTCTGCCTGAGACATTCACTACTCTGTTTAGAAGCGGGAGCAGTTAGTCTAGACAATGGCACAGACTAAAATGAGATAAATATTGATAGTGAATCCATACAGAGCTTAATTATATAGGCTTATTACAAACCTTCACTGCCACGTGCGTGACGTAGAACACGGAACCTTCGTATATCCAGGCATCATACGCCAGGGGGGGGGGGGGGGGTGGGGTGTGTGTATCTCCCTCAATTTTTTTTAATAGGGGTGCTCCGATTGATCGGCTACCGATCACATTACGGCAGGCCTATTTCCATCTTCCGGATACCAACGAGTTCGGAGACTAACGAAGAGGTCCAGGAGGGAGATGCATTGCATGGGGCAGAGTCAATCGTGGTCTCCTAAAAAGGCCAGAATTCTATAAAAAAACAAGAAGAAAAACGATCTCAGCTGATGACGTCTCGAGAGGTTTGGCCGACTGCAGCAGGGCACCGATCTACAGAGCGGGGTGTTGAAATAATTATAATGCTGAGGGTGAGGTACTCATATTTCTTCTAAATCTTTAAATAACTTATAAAGTAATTTGAAAAGTTTCTGTGAGACGTAATTTCACAAACAGCGTGATGAATCACCGCCCGCCAACGCCGCTCTATCTTACTTCTCAAAATTACGCAACGGCTTCAAATACCAAGAGAGCGTCTGTCTATAAACGAGGCGCACGCTGCCACAGTGAAACAGGAATTGTACTTGCAGAACGAGGGCAGTGTCCACTCTCACTAAAGTTTAGAAAGTGCATTCTGCACTTCATTCTTTCCACTGTTTAATCATTCAGTGGGGCGCTCGCGCATGCTCCCTGGACGATCATGCACACTCGCACTTGCAGTGCACACACATAATGCCAAGTTCACATGATTCTGTTTGCAGTGCATAGGACTACACGGTGCGTATTTTTTCCGTGCTCATGTTAACAGATTAAAGCATTCACACTGCACACGGTTGCTGTCCGGCAGTGCGTTCAGGAGCGGTGCGTCTGCAGCCGTTGTAGAGATCATTTGGAACGAGTCTATTGCTGCGCTGGAAGCGCTGAATTAAAGTAACAGCGCATTTTTTGCAGTAAAAATTATCATGGATTGACATGGAAATTTAGTAATTACATCATAAATGCATATTGTTAAAGTCTACTGTGTTTCAGTCAACATAGGATATGGCTTTTTGGCTAGGTTTAAATGGAAAGAGCACTTTTAGATAAACAAGGCATTAATAGATGCACTCGTGGAGGTAGGAAAACAAAGTTCTTTAAGAACCGCATGATTGCTTGTAATAAAGATCTAAATGCAAAAGAAAAGGCAGTACAGCAGTCCATTTCTGTCAATGGTAAGTTTGTGATAAAGTAAGAAAAGTAGTTTAAATGTTTTGCCACTTGCTTGAGCAACTTAATATATAAATCTAGAGGTAAATGCAAAAGTGAAAAGCATTGAAAAATGTGTTGCTTATATTTATTGTTTAAACATGACTGTGAAAGATTGTATTACTGTACTGTGTAAAAAAGAATTGCAATACTGAAAAAAAATGTTCAGTGACAATGTTTGGATTTGAAAACAAAACTAATGGATAAATGTTGTGTTTGAGGTAAACAGCCACGGATCAGGAGCGGACTCCTGTGTGAAAGATGCTTCCCCTCACACAAGAGTCACCTAAGAGGAGAATTCCCCCCATTTTCAAAAATGAAATTCAGGCACTGAATAAATGTCTAAAAATCCTGATTGGAGTATCAATATAAATAGTTCTAAATGATGAAAAAGAAGGCTTTTAAAAGATCGGTATCGGCAGATACTGCATTCTGTGATCGGCCCTCAAAAATCTGCATCAGGCGCACCCCTTAGCATTGAAAATAAAATATAGAGATATGTTACTTGCTCTAATAGCACACTAACAACTAGTTGTGAGAACTCTCCATTTGGACCGAAAAGTTCCCGGATTCCTTTATGTTTACATTGTGTTTGTGAAGGACCAAGCCTAACATTGTTCTATCATGATCCCATTTTAACACATAAGTTAATATCAATGAGGGATAAAATGAAACTTGCATCATAGACTAGTCTTAGTCTCTCTCTTTCTCTATCTCTCTCTCTCTCACACACACACACACACACACACACACACACACCACACAGACACCGTGGCGCGGCCTACATTTCACATTATGAACAGATAAAAGTAGGGTAACTAAGAGCAGTTGTGCAGCAGGTGACCTGGCCCTGTGTGTGTGTGTGTGTGTGTGTTCATAAAAGTGGTGATGATGCAGAGATCCAGGCCTGTGTTGGTTCATAAAAGCAGTGGGATGTAGGGAACAAGCACTCCAGTGGCCTTAAGGGAACTTTAGGCAATGAGATGATGTCACCAGTCATTACTGTGTGGGTGTAGGTTGTTTTTTGCTTTTATTACTTTTTAACAAATTAATTTGCACATATCGGACTATATTCTAAACATTCACATGCTCATTTTATCTTAAATGCTAGTGGCTGTATTGGAGTATGAGGGAAAGTCTTAGATTGGACTGAAAAAGCTTATCTTAACTCAAGTGTCACAGTCTTCAGCCGGTGTGCCCAGGAGGGCCACCAGATGACTGTGTTCTGGGAACACATGGCTTGTGTTGTGTTTGTCTGTTACCATGTGCTCTCTCCTGTCTATTGTCTAGCCCCTCCCATCTTGTTACCTCGTTAATGTTTAAGTTGCTCCACCTGTGTCTCCCTCGTTAGCTCCCATCATGGGTTCCTATTTATTCTCTGGGTCTGCCGGCGCTGTGCTGATACGTCATTTCTCATTGTGTGGGTTTCGTGTCTGCCATGTGTGCAGCTTTAGGCATGCCTTTCTGTTTTTCCCCCTCGGGCGGTGGTTGAGGTGTTTTGTTTCGGTTTTTACTAAAATAAAGTACCATTTCTCCAGCGATTGAGTCCTCGCTTCATCTCCCCGCACGCACCGTGACATCAAGAAGACTAAGATTTCGAGAGCAGGGGTTTTCAAACTTTACTAGATAGAAATCAGTCATTATACTCCAAGATTAAATTAGTATAACTTTAAATGTTAATTTTGTGCTACACATGTCAATAGAAACTGATTTAGTTATAAAAATATGTAAACACACACACCAGTTATAAATATGTGTGGCGTCAGTGGTCAGGAGTTTGAAATATTACCAATAATAAGAGAAATCCTATAGTCGACTACGCCACCCGGAATATAACAGCCCTAAGCAAAGGAACACAGGTTCGTTGCCAAAGGCAGGGTGAGCATAATGATAGACAAATATAAACAAAAGTTACTTTATTAACATACAATTGATAAAAACACATACAACACTTCACACCAGGTCTCAATACATCACACGTCTTTACCAGTAACTTATAAAACAAGTACAATACAATGAGAAAATAAAGGGGGAGGTGGCCAGCAAAGACCCTCAGATTTCTACCCCACACTCAATACCCATGACACACACTCGTGAAAAATCAAAAATATTAAACACAGCACTCCATGTGGACACGCAGTACAAGGTACCATGGCCAACCCCTCCCACCTAAATCCACACACCAAACAATACAAAACAAAATATAACAGACGGACCCAGATGAATTCCAGACAGAACAAAACAGAGTAGAGCAGAGCAGAAGTGCAGTCAGTTATGTGAGGTTCGTTAGGCTTCAATTAAGATCATCAGAAACCCCTGGACGTGCAATCAATCCTGCTGGACACTGAACAAAAGTTACACATAAAAACTGGTTTAAAACAAACTTTAAACTACCCATACCTACCAAGAAAACAGTACAATGCTGCAATACACATGGTCGCTCACCACGCAGGATTACAGCTACTTGAAGGCCCATATCTAAAAACAAACAAAGGTAATAAGCCTCTATTTAACAGGCAAAGGGGCATTTTTAAAAACGGGACAAACCTGAAAACTGGCCAACAGCCAGCACACGACAGACAGGAGGATAACCCAACTGCTAGCACTCAAAGTGCCACATGTCACAAAGGGGCGGTACCAAGGATGATGCATCCCAAGCAACCAAACACTCCCCCTTTTATAGGCACACAGGTACTAACTGGCTCATGAAACTTACCCAACTGACCAATCATGATAAAGTATGAACACTGATAGGTTCACCTGTTTGGGTAACGCCAGCCAATCATACTGGGTCTATACCTCACTCTGCTACATATGTAAACACACACACGTTTAAAAACGAATGTGTAACTTTATAAACATGTATTCAAATTTTATTTTATATTGTCATCACTAAGGCAAATTGTTTAAATATTATCTGTAAAAATTTAGTAATATTCTAAATAATATATTATTCTAATAAATCTGTAAGAATCTGTGTAGTCTATAGAACGAAAACATAAAATTTTAATTTGTTAAATGTAAAAATTGGGACAATAAGATGTTGATCACGTATGTTAGCATAATTATGATAAGGATTTTTTTGTTTTGTTTTTACATTTATTATAAATATTTACAATTATTTATGTTAAAGTTTGTTGTGTTAAAACATACGTAATCAACATCTTATTTTCACATATTAACTTTGACACTCCTAAAATACATTTTGTACATTTTTCCCCCTCAAATTTTCTACAACCTCCTAAAACCCCCTTGGAGCCCACTGAGTGTCTCCGGGCCCCAGTCTAAAAACCCCTGAATCTAGAACCATTGTGCCCAATGAAATCCAAACTGTCAGTGGTTATCAGAGCCAGAGCAGCTGTGTAAGTAAGAAATAGAATGAGACAGAGAGAAGGAAATAGAGAGCGACAGACTGGGCTGAACGCAGGAATGTATATGGCATTAAATAATAATAATAATAAATTCAATATGCAGCCTCTTTCAAAGCAGTGATAATGAAGCACAATGAATCAGATTAAAGATTCAGATACAAGTGCATGTCCTGCTGTTTACATTTTTACGTTCATAAAGAGCAAATAACCCATGGTGTCTTTACGAAATTTACGGCTTTAATAAGAGATGATGAAGTGTATGAAAAAAAGGGAGTAACAAAAGGAGAAGTATGTTACTCTTTCTTTTTCGCAACATCTTCAACACACAGTTGCCAAATCACAGACAATGCAGAATTGTGCGTGTTGTGTTTGGAAAACACCTCTCATTCTTTCAAAGCGCATGGAATTGCGCTCGGCTGCCAACAAATGGACAATATTGCTTTTGTCTCCCAGTTCTGTCTCTTCCCTCTGCTCAGATCTAGAGTCTGATAACAGATGAAAAGATCACTGCATCGTTTGGACCGAGACTCGATCCTGCGTCTATCAGGTAAACGTCTAAGCTGCTTTATAGGCAAATGCTGGGTGGTGTCACAAAACATCCACATGCTGTTTGAACTGTGCAGCTGCTTGTCAGGTTTAATTAGAGAAAAGAAAAGAATGTGGAAGAAAAATAACTTCAATATTTAATAACTTCAATAATTTCTTCAATATGATTAACTGTAATACACTATTCAATTTGCTATATATATATATAATAACCAGCTAAACTTGACCTCAGTTCAAGTTAGTTTAATATATAACAAATAAAATATGAAGTAAAAATGGAAAGCAATCAAAACTCCTTAAATAATAAGTGTTTTGATAGACATCACTGTCAGAATATGTTTTAGTGCAGGGTGGATCCATTTTCCTGTTGTTTATACGCATGTCAGTTGTCAAAAATGATAGCTTGCAATTAGAAAAATGTGTTTACTGTGAGTTCATGTGTTTACCATTCACACGCTTCAGTTTTTAGCATTTCTGTGATATTAGAGAATGAGTATATGCTACACCATTGCTGAAAAAAATTATAATAATAATAATATTTCCCACAAGAACATACCAGACAGATCTTCTGACGTGTTACCGAAAGACATTCGACGTGTTCAGTCGTGCATGTCTCCTGAATGAAAACACAAAAGAAAGGTGTTTTAAGTCTTGCACGGTTGATGGGCTGGATTGGTGTGTTTGTTATTGTAAGAGATGACTGCTGGCTTTTAAAGCCCATCAGGAGACCCTCTCTGTCCTTCTTACACACACATATTGTAGATCCCATGACTCATCTAGATGCCAAGCAAAATTTCAAATGAAGCCAAACAAGTACAATTTCGACCGTCTGGAAACTTGAAAAGTTGCAGTGAAACCGAAAAGCTAAATTTTGGCCAAATGCAGCACCTGTAATTGATTAAAAAAAAAAAAGCTAAAAATTCAGTTTGTTCATTCTATCTTTCTCCAAGGATATTTGTAAGTCAATACTGATTTAATTTAATATCTTATTCCATCAAACATGATTGACAGAGCATATAATAACTCCAAATCAGAAGTTCCCTGACATTTTTTCCCTGTAACATTTCACATATATTTAAACAATGTTAAACCTATGACAGCATAAGTGTGCAGTCCTGGGGCAATATCACTATAAGTCAACAGGAAGATAACACAACAGCCCATTGTTGCGAGCAGAACAGAAGTTGTATTGTGGTTAAGCTGTTTCAGTTCAAAATAATTCAATGTCAAAAGAGCTGAGTCCAATTAAGAAACACCAGCAGCTTTCACTGGGTGTTATTCCAGGGCTCAGCCATGTTTCTGTTAGCCTGCCTGCCCAAGGTATGATGGGGAAAAATGTTCCTGCTGTGAATGTGAGATATTTGAACAAACAAGTGTGCACAGGTTAGAGCAGTAGGGCAACTCTTAAGAAGTGAGGTCCACTGGGGGAATTGAATGACCGGGTTGATCTGAATTCACACAGAAGTTTTGCCAGGGATGGGTTCACACCATCAAACCAGGCTTTGATGACCTTTTGCTGATCCTAGATATCCTGCTGTCGGAGAAGCGAGGAGCGATCAAAGTCCAAGGCAGAGATAATGAGGAATAACAGAGAGTTTGTTATTAAGAATATTAAGCGCCTTGGATCGGCCTGGCATGAAAGATCTGACGGCAGTCAGACAGGCTGTGAGCATTAGTTCATCACTTAGTAAACAGAATGAATATGATCTTAAATAGATAATTCACCCAAAAACACTGTTAGCATTTACTCAACCTCATGTCATTCTAAACCTGTGTGGTTTTCTTTGTGGAACATAAAAGTTTATATGTATTTTTTTTCTTTAAAAGAATATTCTGGCTACTCCTTTTAATGCCATGAAAGTGAATGAGACTGCCCATAGGAAAGAAAAATCAAAAGTGAGATCTCTTTAACATCTCAAATATTTCTCCTAGACAAAACTGAGGTTACTTTAAGATCGAATGGAGATTTTTGCTTGAGTCTCCTGCTTTCAAACTTGTCTCCTGAGACAAAAACTCTAACACTCTCACAATGGTCTCTTTTAAAGCTTTAGAATAGATCTCAACAACATCACACACTGTGCTAAGATATTTCTCCTTAGCTACAGACACTGGATCTCTCACATTTGTCTCTTTTAAAGCTTTAGAATAGACCTCAACAACATCACACACTGTGCTAAGATAGTTCTCCTTAGCTAGAGACTCTGGATCTCTCACATTTGTCTCCTCAGATGTTTAGAAGAGGTCTCAACAACATCACACACTGTGCTAAGATAGTTCTCCTTAGCTAGAGACTCTGGATCTCTCACATTTGTCTCTTTTAAAGCTTTAGAATAGACCTCAACAACATCACACACTGTGCTAAGATATTTCTCCTTAGTCTCTGGATCTCTCACATTTGTCTCTTTCAAAGCTGTAGACTAGATCTCAACAACATCACACACTGTGCTCAGATATTTCTCCTAGTCTAAAGACTCTGGTGGTCTCACATTTGTATCTTTTAAAGTTTTAGAAGAGATCTCAACAACTTTACACAATGTGCTCAGATATTTCTCCTAGTTTAAAGACTCTGGTGGTCTCACATTTGTATCTTTTAAAGTTTTAGAAGAGATCTCAACAACTTTACACTCTGTGCTCAGATATTTTTCCTTAGCTAAAGACTCTGGTGGTCTCACATTTGTTTCCTCAAAAGTTTAGATTAGTGATCTCAACAACATCACACACTGTGCTTAGATTTTTTTCTCTTTAGCTAAATAATCTGGGGGGTTTTATATTTGTCTCCTGTAATGCTTTAGAAAAGATCCCAACAACTTTACAAAGTGTGCATCAAATCATAAAGGCATAAATAAGGGGGCCTTATTATTATATAAAATAAATATAGCCTTTAACTCCTTAATTCAGAGTTAAATGCTATACTGAGAGAGAAATTATGCAGAAATAAGGATAATGTTACTTTTTATAGGACAATGTTTATGTACTTTGGCACATAATTTGTTGTTGGAAATAGTAATGTATGTAATGTCTATAGAAAATGCAACCCTGGAGCTTTCTTTGCTGAAAGGCATATAAATGGCTTATGACTCAGTCTTGATTATTAATTGATCATTTTGATTATTAATACATATTATATGGAAGAAAAGTTTGAGCTCATATTGAGGCATTTGACTTGGTGCACACTTTGTAAAGTCATTGAGATCACTTCTGAAATTTATAGGAGACAAATGTGAGAGCTCTTGAGTCTTTAGTGTAGGAGAAAAATCTGAGCACATTGTGTAATGTTGTTGAGATCTCTTCAAAAGCTATAAAAGAGACAAATGTAGAGAGATCCAGAGTCTAGCTAAGGAGAAATATCTGAGCACAGTGTGTGATGTTGTTGAGATCTCTTCTAAAGCTTTAAAAGAGACAAATGTGAGAAATCCAGAGTCTTTAGCTAAGGAGAAATATCTGAGCACAGTGTGTGATGTTGTTGAGATCTCTAATCTAAACTTTTGAGGAGACAAATGTGACCCACAAGTCGTTAGCCTAAGGAGAAAAATTTGAAGCACGTGGTGAATGTTGGTGAGATCATCTAAAAAGCTTTACAGGAGACAAATTTAGACCAACAGAGTCTTTAGACTAGGA
This sequence comes from Sinocyclocheilus anophthalmus, assembly GCA_018155175.1. NCBI lineage: Eukaryota > Metazoa > Chordata > Actinopteri > Cypriniformes > Cyprinidae > Sinocyclocheilus > Sinocyclocheilus anophthalmus. Next base: position 33,735 of record JADLZN010003917.1, on the reverse strand, counting down.
GAAATATCTGAGCACAGTGTGTGATGTTGTTGAGATCTCTTCGAGATCTCTCGAGTTAGAGTTTTTGTCTCAGGAGACAAGTTTGAGAAGCAGGAGACTCAAGCAAAAGTTTCCATTCAATCTTAAAGTAACCTAGAAGAAATATTTGAGATGTTAAAGAGATCTTTTTTATTTTATTTTTCTTCCCTCTGGTTAGCTTCAATGTCATTTATCCACACAATTTCAATCAAAAACAATACATGCATTGTCATATTTGAAGTTGTTTTATGTAGACACTGTTTTATTGCACAGTGATTTAACAGAGGAAACCATAACCTATATTTTCATACATGCAAAAATGGGCTGTACAAGACAACATTTTAAAACTAAACAAAGAAAAAACTGGTACACTAGTGTTACATTTGTTAGAAAAACGGATTGCTCTTATACTAAACATCTTGCACTTGTAAGTCCTTTCTAGTGTGTTTGAAAAATGTGCTGTATATACAATGCTGGACATTGAAGATAAATTTAAACATTTAAACTAGTAATATTAGTAATAGTAATATTGATATTCTGAAATGTTTAATGCTATTTAAATGATAGTTTTAGTATTTACAATATTAGTAAAAGTTTAACGTTTCTCCTAAAATAAAACTGAAGACATCTTAAGACAAAGCTGATATCTCAATGAGACGCATAAGAGAATCACCCTTTAGTATCCTGAGCGTAGAGTAAGCTCTGTCAGAGCCAAAGCCTTGTGGGCAGCACGTGAAGCACAACTACACCTCAGGCAGCATGGGTTTGAATCTCAGCTAAAGGTACTTTCCTGCTCATGTTCAATTCTCACATGTCCAATTGTTTCCTGTCTCTACTCCTACTGTCCTGACCATTGAAGGTGAAAAATCCCATTGCAATAAAAAAAGCAAATGGAGTCTTGCAAGAGATTACAGCAAGACAATAAAGATATATTCCAGGTTTCTTTCACCACAATCTCAGTTTTGATTATTTTCTCTTTTTTTTCTCAAATGTTTCTCATGTCTCATTTGTGTCTACTTTCATATCTCCTAAGGAATTTTAGGAGAAATATCTGAAATGCTGTTGATACTAAAATGAGAGATATATGAGAATCTCATCGAAGTCTCCTGAGCTTAGGAAAAGCAAGCACTGAGCAATACATTTTTCCTATGGGTGGGGCTGACATGCTAGAAAATGACATAAAAATACCCATAAAAGTACAATGAAGATGGTCTATATGAATTTTTTGTGTAATAAACAGACCAAAATTTAAGTTGTTATTCACTAAAAATGTTGACACCTTCTGTAGCTCTTCTTTCTACATCCATAAAAGTTCAATGAGATTTGTGAATAAAATATTTTTAGTTTCAGATCTTTTCAATGAATCAGTTTATCCAATTCATAAATTATCTGAATGATTCATTCACGACTCTGTGATCTGGGGTCTCATTTATAAAACTTTCCGTATCCACACAAAAAGCTAGATTTTGCATACGCACAAAAGTTTTCCGATTTACAAAACCTTACGTATGCCAGAAACTGTGCAAAATTCCCTTTATAAATCCCAGTCAGGGATTGTAGATTGTGCGTACATGCATCTCCACCCCGTCTCCCCGAAGTAACCATATATGGAGCTTACAACGCCTTTTTTTTACTATGCATAACGCCATTTCCATGCATATTCCATCCACGTGACACCATGTTTAACGCACTTAAAGGTACAATACATTAGGAAAATATGAGACGGGCTATAAATGCCTTTTGTGACATTACATTGCTATTCAGTGTCCTAGAAAATATAGAAAATACATTTCAGAGAAAGTGTTCAGAGTTGTTTTCATTCTTTTCCACTGGCCAAATAGTATTTGTACAGTAGTTTTATTAAAACAAATCAACATTTATTGCAATTTTTGCCTAAAGGTATACAGGTGCATGTAAATAAATTAGAATGTCGTGGAAAAAAGTTTTAATTTATTTCAGTAATTCAACTCAACTTGTGAAACTCATGTATTAAATAAATTCAATGCACACAGACTGAAGTAGTCTAAGTCTTTGGTTCTTTTAATTGTGATGATTTTGGCTCACATTTAACAAAAACCCCACCAATTCACTATTCAACAAATTAGAATACTTCATAAGACCAATAAATAAAACATTTTAGTGAATTGTTGGCCTTCTGGAAGTATGTTAATTTACTGTACATGTACTCAATACTTGGTAGGGGCTCCCTTTTGCTTTAATTACTGCCTCAATCAGCGTGGCATGGAGGTGATCAGTTTGTGGCACTGCTGAGGTGGTGTGGAGGTGGGTGTTTCTTTGACAGTGGCCTTCAGCTCTCCTTTTTTTTTTTGGTCTCTTGTTTCTCATTTTTCCTCTTGACAATACCCCATAAATTTTTCTATGGGGTTCAGGTCTGGTGAGTTTTGCTGGCCAGTCAAGCACACCAACACCATGGTATTTAACCAACTTTTGGTGCTTTTGGCAGTGTGTGCCAAATCCTGCTGGAAAATGAATCAGCATCTTCAAAAAGCTGGTCAAAGCATGAAGCATGAAATGCTCCAAAAATTCTTGGTAAACGAGTGCAGTGATGTTGGTTTTCAAAAAAAAACAAAAAATGGACCAACACTAGCAGATGACATTGCAACCCAAATCATCACAGATTGTGGAAACTTAACATTGGACTTCAAGTAACTTGGGCTATGAACTTCTCCCACCCTTCCTCCAGACTCTAGGACCTTGGTTTCCTAATGAAATACAAAACTTGCTCTCATCTGTAAAGAGTACTTTGGACCACTGGGCAACAGTCCAGTTCTTCTTCTTCTCCTTAGCCCAGGTAAGACGCCTCTGACGTTTGTCTGTGGTTCAGGAGTGGCTTAACAGGAGTGGAATACGACAACTGTAGCCAAATTCTTGACACGTCTGTGTGTGGTGGCTCTTGATGGCTTGACCCCAGCCTCAGTCCATTCCGTGTGAAGTTCACTCAAATTCTTGAATCGATTTTTGCTTGACAATCCTCATATAATGCGGTTCTCTCGGTTTGGTTGTGCATCTTTTTCTTCCACTTTTTCCTTCCACTCAACTTTCTGTTAACATGCTTGGTCACACTCTGTGAACAGCCAGCTTCTTTGAAAATGAATGTTTGTGGCTTACCCTCCTTATGAAGGTTGTCAATGATTGTCTTCTGAACAACTGTCAGATCAGCAGTCTAATGTAATCCTCGTGACCAAACTGAAGACCATTTTGAAGGCCTCGGAAAACCGTTGCAGGTGTTTTGAGTTGATTAGCTAATTGGCATGTCACCAATATTCTAATTTGTTGAGATAGTTAATTGGTGGGGTTTTGTTAAATGTGAGCCAAAAGGAAGGGGGAAGTCGTGGCCTAATGGTTAGAGAGTCGGACTCATAACCCAAAGGTTGTGGGTTCGAGTCTTGTACTGGCAGGGATTGTAGGTGGTGGAGTGAATGTACAGCGCTCTCTCCCCCCTTCAATACCATGACTGAGGTGAGACACCGAACTCCAAACTGCTCCTGGGCACCGCAGCAAAAATGGCTGCACACTGCTCTGGGTGTGTGTCACAGTTTTGTGGGTGTGTTTCACATGATGTTGTGTGCACTTGTGATGGTTAAATGCAGAGCACTAATTCTGAGTATGGGTCACCATACTTGGCCACATGTCACATGTCACTTCAAAAGCATCACAATTAAAAGAACCAAAGACTTAAACTACTTCAGTCTGTGTGCATTTAATTTATTTAATACACAAGTTTCACAATTTGAGTTGAATTACTGAAATAAATTAACTTTTCCACGACATTCTAATTTATTGAGATGCACCTGTACATATGTTTTAGGATGTTATATATTTTTATGGAAAGAGATAGGCTTTATTTTTTTTGCAGTGTAAATAACTGCCTGACTCACCATGTCAATAACAAAACATTTAGAAAAAAAAAGTGCATATCTTACAGTTTCCTTCAAATTCTATCTTTTAAATACAGTGGTGTTTGTCACAATATTGGGAAGAGCACGAAAGGGGTTATCATTAGGCTACTGTCTGTCTGTGCGCGAGCAGAGGTTCTACAATACTGTCATCTGACCTGTTCAAACCAGTCAATGGACTGTTCGATCAACAGGTGCGTCCTTATGTCTGTCATTACCGTTTATGTTCCAAAGCCATCAGACGAAGTCAAGTTCACATCAACAATATTTTCAAAAAAATAGTTTTGCTATTTAGAACACAATTCAAAGTGGAATTGTCATGTGCCAAGCAATCCTCGCTGTGATTAAAAACTTTAAATCGCATACCACAGGAAAATTGTTCAAAAGCAGCAGATCCACTGCAAATATTTCTATTTAAATTCTTATAAAATGTTGTAACTTCTGGATAATGATTTCATGAAATGTCAGTGCTTAACTCCATTAAGAGAGTGGCATATTTAATCTAAATGTGTATATCAAATGTAAAACAGATTTTAAAATCATTCTGTTTACTTCATTATTTCACTCACTCCAGTAAAAGAGTGCATATGCATGGCCTACAGAATACATCCAGTGTGCACATATTTACGCCTAGTTTATTTTTTTATAAATCCCGATATGTGTGTGGGAAAGAGCATATGCACATTTCTATGTCCATTTTGTGCGTACACAACGTTTATAAATGAGGCCCCTGGTCTTTTTATTTTACCATAAAATATCAGTTTCAGAATTATTCTGATAGTAATAAGGCAAATGGCTTCTGTTTATTTCCCACACTCCCTCCTAAACGTCTGTTCCAGGTGCAGGTAAATTTGGTGAGCAGGTATGAAATTTCATGAAAAGGGCAGATTGCTTTACGGCAGCAACAAATGCGCATGTACAGATATCCACTGTAATTATGACAATGTGATAAATTTATGACAGTGAATTCCAATCACTTAACTGTAGTGAGTTCCAAAGTTGCAAAAATGCACAAAACTAGTTGCTTTAAAAGAATAGTTCACCCAAAAATGTGAATCTTTGCTGAAAATGTATTCACCCTCAGGCCATCTAAGACGTAAATGTTTGTTTGTTTCAGATTTGAAGAAATTAAGCATAACATCACATGCTTACAATTGGATCCTCTGCAGTGAATGGGTACTGTCAGAATGAGAGTCCAAACAGTTGAATAAAACATAACAATAAACCACAAGTAATCCACATGACTTCAGTAAAGCAATTAATGTCATGTGAAGCAAAACAAATTCATTAATACGTTTTTCATTAATGCCATTGCTTCCAGCTAAACTGCGAGTCCTCCACCCATAATAATGCTTCAAATTTGGGTGAACTATTCCATTAACAAAGTAGAAAACACTGAATCATCAAATAATGACTTGACTATTGCTAATATAACTTCAGAAGACTTTTAATCTAATCTTTATGATACTTTTACGTAGCTTTTTCATTCAGCTTGAAGCTTGACAGCTACAGTCCTCATTCACTTTCATCTGGAAAAAAGAACGTTTATGGAATTTGAAGTACAATCTTACTGACCCAAGCCTGGATTGGAAACATAGAATGTTTCTACGCACTCAAACTCTTCTACGCGCTCATAAACAGAGTCCAGGTCCTCCTAGACCTCAGCAGTTTAGAGATGAACTCATCTCGGTCTCACAGGGGGAGCAGAGCGCACTGTGCAGGACTTTATTGCTCTGGATAATATTGACTCAACTTTGAGCTCCTCAGCATCAGCCTGTAATGGTGTTTATCCAGGAGAGAGCTGAGGGGAATCCACACTCTCTGAAACACAGATTAAAGGCCAGAGTGGAGCATCAGTCCGCTCTGGTGTCTTATGGAAACATTACATGCATTCAAACATAAGCAGTTTCACCCCAAAATCAACTAAAAAGCAGCAGGCAAACAGTCTCATTACGATTCTCTCCATTCCATTCATTCCAGATGCAACCAATGAAGTCATCACCATTTTCACGCAGAATTAGTAATAAACACAGGTAATGCGGGAAGTATTCTTCTACAGATACAGTCATGGCAAAGATGCCTTGTCAACTATTGGGGGAAACATCATGGTTTCCATAATTACTCATTCATTTGAATGGGAAAATTCTAGTATTTACACCTATTTAAATAGTGAGCAAACAATATGAACAAAATATGAACACTGAAATGATTATGACTTTAGTGAAATGCATTTTTCAGTTCTTTATATTATGATTGTGGAGCAAATGTTTGTACTAAAGTTCAAATATTTGTAAAAATGATCATTTACTTTTCTGATTTTCATTGTCAAAAACAAATTTTCAGAAACTCACTAGCGTGACTAGCGAACTTCATCGTACAGTATCCACATCCCACAGCATGTGTGATATGCGTTTTAATGCTTGAGGTGGGCTGCGCTGTAAAGGAGCCACTTATGTTTGAGCCTGTGTCAGGTCCTGAGGCAAAAGAAAATGAACACAATACTTGGCACTGGCGTAGCTTCCAATACAAGATATTTAGAAAAACAGGCAACATGTTGAGAATAATTAAGAGTCCACCTTGAAATGGGATGAATAAATCAAAATATTCTTGTTTAACTGATTAGTATACACTGTATTGAACATCACTGTCTATGACTACTGCAGTAAGAAAAAAAGACCCCAAAGAGCCCCCAAATATCCCAGTTTAACTGGTTGTATTCATAGCCAACCAAGTTCATATTCGTGCTGAACAGGCCAAGCAATCCACACATTTCATTCCACAGGCCACTATAGGAAGAGATACATGATCTCTGCCACAGTGTAGTTGATCTGTAGAGTGGGCACAGGTCCAAGCACAGGAGAGACAGACAGGGAACAAATGAGGTAAAAAGGACAGAACAGATACTTCAGTGGAAATTTGTGCACATGCTTGCGTGTTGTGTGTGGACATTCTGGTTTTTACGTGGTTTTACAGGAGAACACTTATGGTACATCCGGCCGGTTAGTGTAAGGGGCTCGAGTGTTGTGACAGGGGAGTAAAACTATAGGGGCCATTGTTGCGTCACACACTTCTTAGCATTATATATGGTGCCTATCCAGGACAGTACAAAAAAGATGTACATTAAAAGATGTACTGTGTGTCTTGTGTTGAAGAAAGTCATGGTTGAACTTACGTGAGGGTGAGTAAATGATGACTGAGTTTTCAGTTTTTGTGAAAAAATGACTTCATTTGTAATATATTTCCAATTATTATTAGAATTACACTAGAACTATATTCTATAATAATTATTATTCTTGAGTTATTTATTTATTGCATTGCATATCATAAAAAAGGAGATTTGCAGTTGAAAGGGAATCAAAGGACAGAAAAAGGGAATATTGCCCCTAAAACACCTATACGTGTCTGTCCTACAGTGTAATTGACAGTAAAACATGTTTCACACACATATATTTTACCAAAATCACAGCAAAGCCACAGCGCAAGCCAATATAACAGAACATTCTGTAACGTCTTAAGGATGTATTGATTTTATGATAAAGAATGTGTGAAGGAAATCAGTTTATTTCCAGTGCAGAGAAATTTGATAAACCTGTCTGCTTCCCTATACACCACAAAAACCGTCACAGTCACAATGACCTCAGCTTATAAATAATTATAGACATCAATACTACGCTATCTGTTTTGCCTTCCTTTAACCCATGAGAGAAAGCCACAGAAACTCACAGCAGTTGTTGAGTTTCAATGCATCCAGAGAGCCTCGAAAGGGCAGCTGTCTCGAGGGCAGCTGGATTTGTTTATTCACACTCATAATGAGAAAGTAGATTATCTGCATCTAATTATTCCATCGTTTCATCCATTTTATGATTCATTGAGTCACATTATTTTATTGATTGAGTCTACAGTTGACATTTGAGTGGTGTATTAAAATTTAAAGATTGTGTCGTTTATGCAGTGATTTTATGACGGCCGATGGTAATAGGGTTTGAGCGGCAATAGCAGAGCCCAGCGATGAGTTCCCAGCACATGCAGCACATATGGGAGGGCTGAGGTTCTATTCCCCACTTTCAAAAGGTCTCAGAGTTATCTAGAGTGCTCCTTATAACTTATTATTTTGTTGCAAGGTGAAAAGAGGCATGTCAGGGCTTTACCAAACATGTAGAGTTTATCTGGTACCTGTCACTTAGGGCTAAAGTTGCTCCAATAACAGTATATATTTTATAACAAATGGACAGAAGAGTGAATGTTTTATCCAGGCGGCTGTGATGTGTGTAATTCCACTCCAGAACCTATGCTCTCAGGAGCCTAAATCTGTCTGTCCGAAGACACCAACGAGCCTGGTGTCTGCAAACCCATGGGAAATACAGAGGAAATCTTGGATGTTGAGATTTAACTGTAGCCCAAATTTGGCCTCGGCCCAGATTTGATATTTGTCCAGCCTCAGAAACTGTGAAGTGGCCTTATATCAGGCAGAGAGAAACCAGACACTGTCATTCTCAAAGCAGCTCAAGACTTCTGGCAACTGCAACAGATTCTGGTTCAGCCTCAATGTCCGACCCTGTCTGCTTTGTGCCGGTTTTATATACAAGTGGCCATATAGTCTGGGTCTTCACTGTCTAGCTAAAAGACATTTTCAATTGTATTTCAAAGCAGAAAAGCAAATTTCAGGCTTACTGACAATTTTAAAACACAATACTTGGACAAATCAACCACAAGCTACACGTTCTTTACTGCTAGACTAACGTGAAATATTTCCTACCACAGCAGAGCCAGACAGCTAAAGCCAAGCCTTCTAATCTCCCAGTGGACGTGATGTCAAAGAGTGCCGGTCGTAATCTGGATTTATTGCAATTCTTTATAGCAATGAATGTGTCATACTTATTACTATTGTTTTGTTTGTTCATAGAGCACATTTGTCCATTGTAATTTGTTTCATATTAAATAAATATGAATAGTCACTGGTGCCTATGACACGGGTTTGACATCATAGTTTTGGGTTACGAGATTCTCGAGAACTAAGGACATTTGATGTTGCTGACGTCCAAACTGTGTCACAGGTGCCATACTTGTAGTGTTGGGCAAGCTACTCTTAAATTTAGCTTGTTAGGCTACAAACTACTCTATAAAAAAAATTTGTTAAGCTAAACTGAAAGCTGCCCTTTAGAGAAAGTGGCTAGTTACATGGAGAAAGTGGAGTGGAGTGAGTGAGTGAGTGAGTGAGTTGACTGGAACACCTTTGATCAACTGAAACACACTATAAAGAACTGATTCAAAAGCATCATTCATTTCTCAAATTCCTTGTTCTAAAGAGATGTCAGAATACTGCATACAGGTCTTTACTGCTGAAATATCAAGAAAATTGTAGTGTTGTCCTAATCAAAGAAACAGCTTCAATACCAAAAAGCTTCATGTTACATAAAAAACAACTTTGTTGTATGAAAAAAAAAATTGTTAAAGGGATAGTTCACCCAAAAATGAAAATGCTGTCATTAATTTCTCACCCTCATGTCTCTCCCAACCTGTAACGAAGACCTTTGTTCATCTTCGGAACACAAATTAAGATATTTTTGATGAAATGTGAGAGCTCTCAGACCCTGCATAGACAGCAACGCAACTGTAATGTTCCCAGGTCCAGAAACGTAGTAAGGACATCAGTAAAACAGTCCATGTGACATCAGTGGCTCAACTTCAGTTTTGCGAAGCTACGAGAATACTTTTTGAGCACAAAGAAAATAAAAATAATTTTTTTTTCAACAATTCTTCTCCCCCGAGTTACGTCTTCCGCCATTTTAGAGAGTATCACAATGCAAACACACGCTTTCCTCTTAGCGTAAAAAACGCTGATTGTGCGATTACGTCTTTTTTGATCAAGCTTGGAAAAAAACACACACCCAAAAGCTGGACTCAGTTCCTTGCCTTGTTAGACAATGGAGACACTGCACTCGCTCCTCTGGCAACCTCAACTCCATTGTTCTAGCTGACACCTGCAACATTGCTTGGGGCGGGGCCAAACATCAGCACTTAACAGGCAAGAGAAAGTGCCCGAAGGCTGCAAAGTAATCCACACCTACCCGACGAACACCACATCAAGAAAATAATAAGACCGTAAAAACTATAATAACCCAGCTCTCTGGGCGACGGGAATGAAGGCGCAAAAAAAAAAAAAAATCACGGACGAAAAAAATCCGCAGCATGTCTACCATAAATGGGACAGGACCAAAGGGAAGCGAAGGGCCAGCAAAAAGTTAGAGAAGGATGCACTAATCACGGTGGTATGGGAGCTGAGAAGGAAGCGGGATTCATCCGAAGGACCAAGGTTCAGGGCCGCGCCAAGCCGCCTTTCGCTGCGGACCCGTTACACAAAGCAAGCATCAAGAGCAAAACAGTATCATATCTGCGGCCCCCCCCCCCCCCAAGAAAAACTCAGAGACGCCCAAATCATTCACTGACATCCTCCCTAAAGTGTAAAAAGAGTAATTTTTACACTTAAAACAGTGGGGACATGGTTTGGCTCTTTTGGCACGAGCAGGTGAAGCGTTTGCGTTTGATGGAGCTGAAACAATATAGCAGTTTTTTGTGAGCGGAGGTGCTTGAAGGTGCTATGTTTGTACATTTGCTGATGAAAGAACAGTTTTGACAACATCTTAAACCTAAAAGTATTTATGTGTACACAGCTTTAGAAATTTAAAAAGCAGTGAATTTATATTATAAATATACTTATTAGCTCAAAGAGTTCAGCATGTCATGGGTTCTATTACTAAGGAATGCATGAACTGAGAAAAAAAAAAGAGTAAAACTTTAGATTAGGGAACACATATTCACTATTAAGTTTTCCCTCCATAAACTCAAATTTGCCGCTTATTGATAGTGAGTAAGGTAGTCATTTTAGTAGTTATGTTTTGGTATTGGGTATAGGTTAAGGAGTCTAGAATATCCATTAATATGTGCTTAATAAGTACTAATAAACAGAACCAATATGCTAGTAATATGCATACTAATAAGCAACTAGCTCATATTGATTCATATCCCCTAATCTAAAGTATTACCAATAAATGTATACCTTGAAAAAATCACACAGAACATAAAGTAAAAATTAAGCAGTGTGTAAATAAACTGCATGGCCTATTTAATTAACCTCATAAAGAAATAATAAACAATACAATCAAACTATTAATTGTATTAATATTCTTATAGTTTAGATGCTGTCAGTGCATTAATTATACATTACAGTGTCTATTCAAAAGTATGAAAGAATGTGTGATAGATACAAAGATGCGAACAGCAATGATTACTGATGAGATGCATTGATTAAAAAGCCTCCATTCCATATTGAAATCACACAGAATATCACAAAATGTTTATATTGTAAGCAAATATCAATAACATGTTCTTTTTCATTCATCACACTTCTGTCATATAAATTAAACTTAAAACTAGTGTGGCAGCAAGTCTGTAATTGAATAGCCATTTTTTTAAAGGTTTAAAAACCAGGAATCAAATGAAACCTATGCCACTAACATGACCACCTGGACACAATGACACTCAAAACATGAGGAAATACAACCAAAAAAAAAAAATAAATTCCAGATGTGATGCATGGGAGGGCAGAACCAGATTGCAGTTGTTAGTCGTATTACATAAACGCTTCACATTTATCTGAATCGTTGAATCCCATTATGTGTGTCTCAGTATTATTTATTCTGCTAACAGCCTTATATTGGATTAGCTTTATGTTTTTATTCTTGGACACAATAGAGGTACACGTACATATTTGTGTCCAGAAGTAAATACTGGTCACGATATTGAGATCTCTTTCCCATTTATCAATTATAAATGATACAGTCAGGTCAGGATTTTGTATAATTTTTTAAAGAGAAGTTGGGATGCGCTTGCCAATTTGTTGATATATTCCAGCAGGGAGGGAAAACTGTAGGGGGTGTTTAATATATTGATTTTGGCTTTAATTGTACTTTTTGTTAGGATATATTGTAGAAATTGTTCTTTCCCAGTGTCAAACGTCTGGATTAACTCCTGAAAGACACAAAACTGTTGCAAGTGAGAAAATTGTGCACAATTGTTTTCTTTTAATTGTTATTTGTGAATTCATAAAACAACACAATAGGGATAAAGTGAAAATAATAAAGTGACACTCCAGTAAGTCACATTCATCTTGATCTTTACTGTAAAACTGGTCTTAATTGGCCTTATTTAGTGTTTGGTCTAATTGTTAATTGTGTATTTCCAGTTCTGATCCCAAACCTGTATTTTCCTCAGCCTTAGTGTTCTCAAAAGCCTGACAAAGGCTTGCGGCCATTATTGTCAATCTTCCATAAGGTCAAAGAGTTACTGACAGCACACCATCCTAAAGTACAATCATTTTACTGTGCATAATAACATAGCAACTTATACAGTATTTGCAACAGGCTTTCTGTAGCTGAGCAGGATGGTGACATCTGAATGCAGGTATTCTAATGAAGTTAAACTAATTTGATGTGCCTCTCCCCAGTGTAAAGTCTCTAAGCATTCAAATGGTACCAAATAATGAGGAAACGTCTTTCAGTGGTCAACAAAGACATTTTATAGGATAAAGACCACCATTAAGCTGCAAACATATGGAAAACCACTCAAGGGTTACTTTGCTAACACACTGAATGAAGCTGAGGAGAATAGAGGGAGGAGTTCAGGGTCAAAACGATGGGAAACATTCAACGTTCCTGTTCACTAACTGCTAGCTGCTGACTCTACCGGGGAACCACCGCCTTGAAGGGCTAATAGCATTTCCTTACACTGATCGACTGAGTCAGTGGATGGATTGGAGTCTATGCCTCCATTACATTTTGGCTCTGGAGCCCAGAGTGTATGTTTAAGCACGACTATGTCAAACAAATGAAAAGTGGCATTAATGGGCCTGTATATATTTATTGGGCAGATACACAATAACAAAACATTTGGCATGAAAGAAAACAATCCACAGGGCCTGTATTGCAGCAACAATTATGAGTATCCTACATTGAGAACTTGCTAATAAATATCCTCACTCCCATCGCATGAACATTCCAGAACATTTGGCCATATACTAACAGGCCAAAGATGTCCACACAATCCTGGAATGATATAAACATGCTCACAATCAGATGCATTTCTCTTTCTCCAACAAACAAATAAATAAATAATAAATAAATGAATGAATGAATGAATACATAAAATAACAATAATAAAAGCTTAAAGCATTCAAATCTAGTTAATTAGACTGTAGCGAATTTAGCTCCAACAGGAAATATGAATAATTAACCATAACTAGTTATAATTAACTATTCATATTTTAGATCCGCTTGTAGATATTTAGCTGACCTCTCAGGGTCAACCGTCTTGTCAATTCTAAGAACGTTAATTTCCTGGTTAAGGGAAATAACTTTCTTACTGTACAATTCTACAAGCTTGTAACGTAAATCTGCATGATTAGTGACTCCGGTTATGAGCAAACAATGAACATGTCAAGTGTGATACAAGTAAGGTTTTATTAACTACATAAACACTTAAACTAGTCTAACATCCTACATAAACACATAAACTGTCTAACATACACATACACACACACAAACGGGTTCTAACATCCCATACACACACAACACACACACACACATACAGTTGGTATAAAGGAAGAGGTTAAAAGTTTAGCTCACACGAAAGAGCATAAATGATTTTTGAGCCATTTGCATATTCAGCAGATCTACATCTGAGTGAAACGTCAGATTCTTAGTTTAAACACACCTTGTAAAAAGGTGTAACTGATACTTAATGCATCAATTAAATCGACTAAGTTTGATACTTGCGAGTATGTCTGAAAAAGATTCCTGATGCAATCTTAAGGCCCCAAGATCTTGCTGAAGTTGGTTGATGAAAAGAACCAGTTTTGAGTCAGAGAATTTTGGTGAATGGAAAAGTCAAGGCCGAAGGCCTGGCACAAACTTAGGGTGTCCTGGAGCGTTTTCTCACATCTTCATCTGCATCTGACCGATCCACCGACTGGGCGGGTCACATGGTGTGTCAGCTTTAAGGTCAGAGATGATCCCCGCCTCTCAAGATGGGCTTGCCAATGAGAAAGGCCGGTATCCCAAGTGGGAGTTCTGCGTTTTTATGGCCCTTTGTCTCTAATCATGGTATTTTGCATATGTAATTCGCTGGTGTGTTGAGGCACGAATTAGTACAGATTCGTAGAACATCAATATGTTGCATAGGTATCAGCATGTAATATACACGCTTGTTTCGATCATAATAAGGCGAATTCATAGATACTAGACATTGTAGAGTTACTTATATGAATGAGTGGTTTATCGTTAGCATGAATAAAAATAGTCTAAAATACCACAGATTAATACAAAACAACAATAATATACACAATGGCCTGAAGAAAAAGGGTGTTCATTCAAAGAAGGTTTTCCAATGAATTAATTAGTAGAAAAGTCAATCTCTACTGTGCATTTGTGCCTGGGGACAAAGAGTCGGTTATCCTCTCACATTCCTGGGGGGTAGTAAAACAGTGTATCAGAGTATTGTCATGGTGACCAAAGGGGGCTGTGTTCAGCAGAAATCCGGGCATCCATTTATTGAGTGAGGGACTGTGACGAGTTGTTAATCTAGAATACTGATTTGTTAAATCAAATAAAAATTAGTGAGTCAGATTGATCGGACGCTACAAGACAAATATTATGTGTTTAATTTAAAATAACATTTACAGTGTACACTTACCCTTGTAAATCACAAATAATAATAATAATAATATAATAACTTGGCTAAAAATTCTCTATCGGTGGTAGTAAAAGTACCTGTCATTCAAAGTTGCACCAAAATTAATATTTTAGGGCAGTCTTCCTTTTCAAAAACACTCTTCCACATGACATCAATAGCCTGTGAGGACATCTCAATTTACTGCTCAGGGCCCGAATTCAACAGAGTTTACAATGAGTCATTAGGATGCTATGACAACACTTTCCCTATTATTTCATGTTCTTTTCCCTCCTCCACTTGTATATGGCTCCCCGGAGAGAAACAAGCAACTCTCTGAGAAAAGAGATGGGAGAAAGGGAGGAACACTGCGATCTCCTGCAGAGATGTTGGATCAAGTCTTTGTGTTATTCTCTTTGTATGATTTCCTTTCTGAATAAGGGTCCGGGGTTGATGTTCTGTCTACTGCGGCCTTAAACTCATGTGAAAGTGCTCCGTTCTCGATCTCGGCAACACAGTCAGTCCATCTGTTGTTTAAATCTAGATTTACCATGACCATGTAGTTTCTATGAAAAATGCCCAGCCAAGCTGACCACATCATTAGTGTTACCTGTGGAATGGTGGAATCATTTTGGAATGGAAGCGCCTTTTGTGGTATTATTAGCCAGCTCAGACGTCTTTCTTCATGCCACTGGGCAACAACTGGGCAAACGGCCCTCACTCTTTAAAATGACAACAAATGTTTCCGTCCAATTGTCGGAAGCACTTTCCCCCACTGTCTGGTGTTTCTTTCCCTTACTGGCACGTTGACAACGCCTAGTTTTACCAAATCCGGGATCCACATTTGTTTCCGTTTTCGTAATGCTTATATCGTCTCTTAGCAATTATTAATGACAATATTAATAACTTCGGAGGAGAACCTGATCACTTCTCCAGCAGTGGAAGAATCCCAAGAGCAGCACAGTGACCTACGAAAACTCTGGGAAACGGTGTTCTCTGGTGATGTTCTAGTCATTGCCACAACATTCATTATTCCTTGGGAGAGAATGGCGAACAAGACAGTGGAACATTCTGAACGGCAAATTTGCCTCCAGGGAGCTGAAGGTCTGCCAAGCTGTTACCCGTAGCTAAGTGCTTGTGCCCTCAGTGTGATTATTCTCTGTCGATCCAGTCATCAGAGTGATGGATGCGTTGATGCTGACACTAACTGCAGAGAAAAAGGAAACCTTATGTTCTTCAGCGAATCATGTCATCGCTCTTCTCTGCCTGTTTACTCAAGAAACGTCCCCTACAAAAAAAAGCATATTTAGCACTCCAGAGCCGTCTGAGTCGATGAGGGTAGAGCTGGCAGGAGCCATTAGCATGTGGGTGGTGGTAATATTAATAGACACCTCTCTTAGTGTACGGGTCTGTTTGAGTTACAGTGGCAAAGTAAATCCAACATGCCTTACATATAATGCCACTCTCAAATTGAGCCGCCGGTCGCCTTTGAAGTGTTTATCTGAGTCTGAAATAGGAGAAGGCTCTCGTATGGCCTCCGTGACGAGTGTTGGGATTTACGACAGTGTTTAGAAATCATTTCCAGGGAGAGGAGAACATAATGGCCTTAAAGTACCCTGTGTGTTTACCATTCGGCTCTGCTGCTTGGAGGATTCCAGCATCTGATGAAGGATTCCGTTCAGAAAAAATTAACCATATGCTTTACACAACCCGAGTTAATTTCCATTTGATTGTATGGAAGACAGCTTAGAATAAAATATTTATCATAGCATCGTACACGATGGGTAAAAATGATGTGTGCACCCGTTGTTGATATTAAAGTGATGGTTCACCCAAATGTGAAAATGTTGTCATTGTTTACTCGCCCTCACGTAGTTCCAATCATGTATAATGTTCTTTTTTTCTGGGAAATACTAAAAGTAAATCAACATCAAGTTTTTTGTATTGAAAAGAGAAGCTTGGACATTTTATCTAACATTCCATTTTGTGTTTGACCAAAGAAAGATATAGAATATTATGGGGCTAGAACTATAAGAGCGTGTGCAAATTATGATTTTTTTTTTTTATAACACTCACTGCTAGACCATGTTTACAGGGGCTTCAGCTACCCATCTTTCATCTTAGCCCCTCTAAAACTCCATAATTACCTCAGTTGTCAACAGTCTAAAAATCTGTAATTATGTGATCTTCACATTCGCTTAAAACGACGGCTTCAGTAGGATATCTGAGGATATTTCACTCTTAATCCTCCCCTTACTACTCATTAAAAAAACTTGTCAGTATGTACTTGTGGATGTTTCAACAACAAATTTCAGGAATAAAATAACACTGTGCTTCTTAATCTCCAAGCACATTTTCTATTTTCACCCTTTTTAAATGTATCTTTTTGATGTTACTGTGAACAAATCATTCATGCATATGGTTCCTTTTCTCTTTTTTTAAGCTCGATCTTCCAGTGAAGCTTCTCTCTGGTGGCAGACTTCCCCAATCACTTGGTCTGCTTAAATTCTTAAATTTGACCTCAAGCTCGCATTCAGATATGCCTCTATCCAATCAACAAACGATAAGAACCAAGTCACTGTCCTGCATTTTTTCTTTTTCGATAATCCATTTCACTCTCAACTTTTGCTAAAAAGAACATTATTTTGTGTATTTGGTGTAATGAAATGTGTTTATGCGGTTTAAGGTTAAAAAAAATTATTTTCCACATACTGTACATTATTGTTTCTCCTCTATGCCCCGTCTTTCTGAAACGCGTCGATTTTTACAAAGCTCATCGTTCTAAAAAAGCGAGGTGTGCTGTGATTGGCCAGCTATCCAGTGCGCTGTGATTGGCCGAGTACCTCAGGCGTGTGGCGGAAATGTTACGCCCCTTACCATATTGTGATGATGCCCTGTCAGGCTGGAGCGATGATTCAAAAACATGAAAACCCATTATAAACGAGGCATTCGTTGCATCCAGTAGGGACATAATTACAGATTATAATGACATACTGTCTTTTTAACGCGTTGCATCGCACCGCGTAAACATAAAACCATGTCTGCATTTGTGATCGGAGAAATGACAAACAACAAGCCCTACTCTACACTGATCGCCCTTCTCTACTCTACTCGCTTTAAATATATAAAATGTGGCCTATGGATTCTAAAGAAACAGCACAGGATACACAAAATATCTTTTTGGGGCTTAATTCTGACGGCTGTCTCTCAGAAGGACAGCGATACGATGGGAGTAAATTACAGATAAAAATATAATGAAAAAAGGAAGTAAATGTTATGTCCCTGTTTGCTGATTTGACAAAACAAGAGAGTAAGCACTGATTTCAAAATTGATAAATCAGGAAGGAAGGGCACAACCTTCATATATAAATTCAGTGTTCAGATATTCGGAAGATTCGTCTCTCTGCATGGCACTAGACTTGAAATTAAATTGGGCTAAAATAAAATAATGACAATACGGTTAGAGGCCAGTCCTGGCACGTGTCCCACACGTGATCAAACCGATCCACTCACACCTGCACTTCCATCACCGTCCGTAATAACGATCCGTGACACATTTATTATTCAATACTATGCTACATACACATTTTATGCACTCGTTTACAACTCTGTAAAAAATGTAATTTAACCTAGCCAAATTCCGAATAATGGGGCACCCCCTCAAGCGGCCCTCGGTTTGCGTCGCTGCTCTGCTCATACTGAAATCAACGCACACGTATTACATGTGGAGCGCCGTAAGAAGAGGCGTAAGTAGTGGTGGAGAGAATGGGAAGGAGAACAGCCGGTCATCTTAAAGGGACCCACGACCAATATTAAGCTCATAGTAAGTTTGTGTAATTTCGCCACTTGGCTACAAAAAATATAAAAGCTTTAAATATAAATACGTACTTACAGTCTTTGAGTCAGAAAAGTCGGCATTGTAGTCGACTCTCCCAGGATCAGGAAACAGTCAAAAATGTGCTGCACACATCTGAATATACGGGTTGAAGTGTTCTGGAACAGTGTTCTAAATACAACTTAACCACTTATTATTAGTCATGTCCTCTTTTGGAAGCCAAACAAAAGTACGTTGCGCTTTCAACAAACAAAACACGTCGTCACACACGGCGGGTCTTGACGTGAGTGGCGGCGGGCCTAGAGTGAGGCAAGAGGCGGGGGCTAAAGTGAGGAAGTGCGGCGGGGCACGCGTGAGCAGAGGAGCGGATTCGAAGAGGAGGAGCGTCCGGCGGGCTGGGCAAACCACATGTGACGACACCGGGCTGGACTACACTTCGTCCACGGTGAAATTACTCAGTGACCATGCTGATGCTCGGATCAGCTCCAGGCATGACGAAGCAGATATCGTCCTCTTTTGGAAGGCCAAACAAAGTAGTTTGGCTTTCACAATGAATCACACAGTGCCTTAACAACATGGCGGCGGCAACAACAATACTACAGCGAGAATAAAAGTTACGCCTTCTTTCTTTGTGTGAACATTTGGGCGGCGTTATGCAAATCTTCCCACATAGTGACATAGAACGAGCCGTTTTAGGTAGGCGTGGCTGACTCTTAAATTTTATAAAGAATATCTCTTGGATTTGAGACTTTAGTCTTTGCAACTTTACAGATCTTCTTTTGCACCAAGAGCTTGTAACACTCAAAGAGAAAGGAAAAATTGAAATCGCATCATATGACCCATTTAATACCACAGCAAAACTGAAAAAGAACATTTCTAAAGACTTAAAATGTATTTTGATCCCAGGAAGGCACAACCATGTCTAAAGGGTCTGAACAGGTAAGAGAGAGAGTGAGAAAAGAGAGAGAGAATAAATGAAGATGATAAGAAGAAAGAGAGGGACAGATTAAAGAACCTGAGGGAGGACATAAACTTATTGGATGTTCTGGGGTTCTGACATCAGAGCTGATCCTGAATTAATTTCCTTTTCAGACAGTCCTCACACTTAAAAAATGCTGTAGGCACACACACACACAGAGAGAGAGAGAGAGAGACAGAGAGAGAGAGAGAGAAGTAATAATTTGTATGATAAAACCATTACAGTTTCTACAGGAAATAATCACACTCAGCCCTGCTCTTGTTATTAAAGAGGACACATGTGGGGTCTCACAGACCCCTGCTGATATTAGACAAGAGGCAAAAATCAAGCAGACAGTGCAGTGAAAGAGATCCACTGTCTGGATCGTATCCTTTAACTGACCTGGGTGCAGAAGATAACACAGCATCATCACTACACGGCTTTGAGATTCCCAAGCTGGGAAAAGTCAAAACACACTTAAACAATTTGTGTATGCATGTTTATCTTTGTGTGTCATTAATCCAGAAAATGAAGCATATGAGAGACTGGGGGCAATTGCAACAAGGGACAATTTGTAACACTAAATTTCTTCAATTACAAATAAGGCAGAGTGATGACACTTATTCAACACATGCTCAGTAAAGATATCTATCTGTTTGAGAAAATGCTTCACTTGGTGAGATATTTAATAAAACTAGATATAAAAAGATGTTATTTTCTGGTAATACTTTTGTTCTGTAAGATTTTTATGACTGAGGTCAAGGCAATTGTAACAAGTTATGTAATAAAACTGAACATTATTCCATCAAAACATCTAGTTTGGAATAGTTTGAAAAAGTAGTACACTTTATAATACTTTTAAAAAGAGCACTTATTATGGAAATAAAAGAATATATTTAAGTGCAAGCAGAATGCACATTACAATGCAAGACAAAATGTTATTAAAACGCTGATTTAAAGTAAAACTTTTTTTTAAATAAAACTTTTAATATTACATTACAAAGTACAACTAAGTGGCCTTTTATGTTAATATTATATTGTCTTGTTCCTTTTTTTTAAATATACTTTTAAGATTTGAAGTATACTATTTTAATGTAAGTCCCACTTGGACTTTTGTTTTAAATGCATATTATGGTGGAAACTACTCTAATATTAAACTACTAAATATTAAAGCAATTATTATTATTTAATTGTGTGCTTTTATTTAAACTAAAAAGATGGCAAGTGATACAGTTGATGAAATGGGTGTGATTATAACCCTCTGACCTCCCATTATGAGTCTCTGAATGGTAGTTAATTTTTGGAACATAGAAATGTTTCTTAAACCAAAAGATGGAAGGTAGATTTGCAGTAACCTGTGAGTTATGAAGGAAAATGTTACAATTGCCCCCACTCTCCCCCACTTAATGTTAGTTTCTTCCCTTCTATGTCTCTCCATCTCTCCCTTCTGCTTTGATGTCTTCAGAGAGACAGCGTTCTCATTACATGTCGTTGATCAGAGTTCTAACTTCCGTGTAAAACAGAAGGTCAGGACAATCCATATTCCCTGTGCTATGAGGTTCTAAAATAGGCGCTTTTATGCTGGATCACTGATATCAGAATATTTCGCTCTGTCCAAAGCTCTTAGATATTTCCTATTTATGAGTTCCATCTGAAAACGCATAAAATGTCACAAATGGTTGATTTCACCAATCGAACCTAAAGTAAATAAAGCCCAAGATTCAAACTGAACTGAAAACACACTAATAGGAGGTGGCATGGCGTGCCAGAGCACATGGCATAAAGAGAGAGAGACACTTTCTTCTGATGTGTGTATGTGTGTGTTGGAGCACATGTTCTTTGTGAGTGGTCGGGAGTGTGTTTATGAATGTCTGTTTGTGCCCCAGTGTTTGGATGAGTGTGTTTATTCGTGTTTGTGTGTGTCTGAGTGTTAGTGTGAGGGTGTTTATGTGCAGAATGCTTTTATGGTGGTGTGTGTGTGTTTTCACTCGGATCCCAAAGGGACTGTCTTCGATTTCCCCATTAGAGATAAAGCAGGCACAGTTTAATGCCTGAAAGGTGCAGATGGTAAAGATTTTGTCCTGGCCACTCGAATAAACCAGTCAGGTCTGAATTTCCTGACAAGAAGTGCTGGGATAGGACAGCGTTCTACTAGAGCCCTCTCCGCACAGCTCTCGGCCCAATCGTGGCTAAATCCAAGCATCAGGGCCCACTTTGGCAGGAACTAAGGGGCTAATGAAATAAAACAGCCGTCATGGCAGCTGAAATTTGCACATCCGACATTATTCATGGATCAATGTCCAAGAGAGACGAATATTTACTGTGCCTATTCCTTGTTAAAAACGTGCGCTGTACCAGTTGTGTATTTTGAAGAGAATGTACTGTTAGATCAGCCTCAATTCGATAATACGCATCAGAAGCTTGACGACAGGGACTAAACTGAACTTTCAAGCTTACAAGTTTTTATATACTGACTCACTGGGGTCTTTGAACTGTGTTGCTACTGTAGACAATGACAAGACATCCATTCATTAACCAAAGCAGCTAAAACTTCATCCGACGCAAAGATGCTTTGATGTGACTGCAGCATACAAACACACACATGCTGTGTAACCACGAGACCACGCTAGAGGCCAAAAACGAAACAAACGCTTTCAGAATGCTTAATTCTCTTGTTATGAAATTCCTTCGGCGTCATGTTTTCTCAAGTAAACCAACCCTGGGCTGGGTGATTGGTTCATCAGTCATGTCACTGTGATGCACTGTTCTTTCCTGGCAGGTTGGTTGCTGTGAACTTGGCTCTGTTGTCTACCCGACCTCCTGTATGTGGACAAACTCCATCTGCTGAAAAATGTGTTTCAAACAACGGACGGTTGTAAGGAGCAGTGCACGGCCTACAGAATCACAGCTTTTGGAAACAGGACACCCACAATGAAAAACAAACACCCAATGCCTCAGAGGGATATCAGTTGCATCTTTATATCTTATTTTTTCCTCATTCCATATTCTCTCTCTTTTCACTGACAGGCGTGGAAGTGTTTAGGAGAAGCCACAAGGGCTGAATGTAGCCCTGAAGCTGCCCTCCCGTAGAGAGAGAGTGAGAGAGAGAGAGAGAGAGAGAGAGAGAGAGAGAGAAAGGGCTCTATTCCTCCTACTGTTTGCTTGCGTGTATTCCTGCTCAGTTACCTTCTCATGGGTAAGAGAGGGAGATAATAGAGGCTGAAAAAGAAGGGAAAGCAAGGACAGCCCTGTGAGATTTCAGCCTGATTTCCTGCTCATCCTTTAGGCTGAAGAAAAATCAGCCAGATGAAAATCAGCTTTGATCAAACTCACTCATACAAAGGATTGAACTCTAAACTTTGATTACATATGCCACAAAGGAGTTATAAACCTGTTTAGTCCCACTGCTCTTTCACAGAAATCCTCCCGCTGACCACATTTATAAACAGATTTCTGAGATGGCCATGTAACAAAGTTCTTTTCTCTCATTGGCTGGCCAATTCCAATCCCAAGGACTATACACCATTTAGGTACCAAGCTACTGAATAAAATCAAATTACACACACAAATATATATATATACACACAGGGGCGCCGCTAAGAGGGGGGAAAGTTAGGACGATTCTAAGAACCGACGCAATTTTGGGGCCCCAAGAGATCTATTTTATTAGTAGTAACAGTAGTAGTAGTAATGTAATAGAAATTATAAATGTATCTACCAAAGAGTTACAAATAAAACAAAATTACGGCTTATTTCTGCATTTCCAGCAAAATTACACCCCCCCCCATTCACTACATAGTTTGCCACCGTTTGACACACTAACCTTAGCAATAAACACGTTGAAAATAATACACAATAAACATGTCTGTCAAAACGATCTCAAAGGAGGCTTTTATTAAGCAAATCAAGGAGTGAATTACTCATCCACAGTTTTTTAAAAAATACTTTAGTTGGGTTTCAACAGGCAGGGTCTACAGTGTATGAAGCTAAAGGTTTTGGGTTAAGGTTCATAACATTTTTAACATTGTATGCTGTATATGCATAGGTAACTTGCAAACAAGGAATACAGCTGTTAAGCTAATAGTCACATTTAGCAGAGTAAGATCATGATTGAGAAATGTTGGATACTGCTGGAAATGCTGCTATATGGGGTATCCTATTTATTATTTTAGGATTTTTTTGTTTGTCCCAGTGAAGCATTTCTATTAATATAACTGATAAAGTAGTCAAACTAATTCCATATCAGCAGAATAGTGTGGTACAGAAAGTCTATGTCCATAGAAAAGGTTCTGAATGAATTATGTTACTGATACCTAATGATCAAAAGCAATAGCAAAAGTAATAGGTCAATATTAAATTGCAGACACAGATTTTGAATAGCTAGGTTGGCTTGTACACGCCTCTGCCAAGAGGTGGGACACCAACTTTAATGACAGGTTTGAATACTTTAGTAATTTACATTTTTTAGGTCAAAAAAAAAAAAAACCACCATAAATTGATATTTAGGGGGATTGTATGCTCTAATTTTATACCAATAGTTTGCAAAGGACCATTTTCTATTATACCAGAACAAAGGCAAGGTTCACAAAGAAATGATTGATTCAGTCAGTGTGAAAGAACTTTACTGGTCTGCAGAAAGCAAAGTCCTAAAAAAATCCAGCCTGAACACTTGGTCGTGACTTTAAATGCAGACGTTGAGCCCAAAACTCATCACCAAACACCAATGATACGGACAAATGTATTGGGACACCCCCTTCCTTAGAACAGAAAAATGCACTTCCAAAACTGTGGCAACAAAGACGGAAACAATTCATGTATCTAAAAATGGTATTTCCATCTCTGTTGCAACAGTTCTGGAAGTGTCTAAAATGACTGTAGCCATATGTACAAGTCACTGGTGTTTGGTGATGAGTGTTATTTTTTTTTAAAGTTTTTTTTAATGAGTTTCTAATACGTTGGGCAATATAGTGTATGTTTGGGGGCTGGTAGGGGGCACAACCTCATATTTCTTTAATAGAGCCCAAAATGCTAGCGGCGCACCGGTATAATCTATAATAATATATATCTATATAAGATATATATACAAACCCGATTCCAAAAAAAGTTGGGTCACTGTACAAATTGTGAGTAAAAAAGAATGGAATAATTTACAAATCTCATAAACTTAAGATAGAATATAGATATATAAATTTTGAAAGTGAGACATTTTGAAATGTCTTGCCAAATATTGGCTCATTTTGGATTCATGAGAGCTACACATTCCAAAAAGTTGGGACAGGTAGCAATAAGAAAAAAAAGTTAAATGTACATATAAGGAACAGCTGGAGGAACAATTTGCAACTTATTAGGTCAATTGGCTACATGATTGGGTATAAAAAGAGCCTCTCATAGTGGCAGTGTCTCTCAGAAGTCAAGCTGGGCAGAGGATCACCAATTCCCCCAATGCTACGGCGAAAAATAGTGGAGCAATATCAGCAAGGAGTTTCTCAGAGAAAAATTGCAAAGAGTTTGAAGTTATCATCATCTACAGTGCATAATATCATCCAAAGATTCAGAGAATCTGGAACAATCTCTGTGCGTAAGGGTCAAGGCCGGAAAACCATACTGGATGCCCGTGATCTTCGGGCCCTTAGACGGCACTGCATCACATACAGGAAAAAAAATGGAAATCACAACATGGGCTCAGGAAAACATTCCAGAAAACATTGTTGGTGAACACAATCCACCGTGCCATTCGCCGTTGCCGGGTAAAACTCTATAGGTCAAAAAATAAGCCATTTCTAAACATGATCCAGAAGCGCAGGTTTTTTCTCTGGGCCAAGGCTCATTTAACATGGACTGTGGCAAAGTGGAAAACTGTTCTGTGGTCAGACGATTAAAAATTTGGAGTTCTTTTGGAAAAAGGGACGCCATGTCATCCGGACTAAAGAGGACAAGGACAACCCAAGTTGTAATCAGCGCTCAGTTCAGAAGCCTGCATCTCTGAGGGTATGGGGTTGCATGAGTGCGTGTGGCAGGGGCAGCTTACACATCTGGAAAGGCACCATCATGCTGAAAGGTATATTCAAGTTTTATAACAACATATGCTCCCATCCAGACGTAGTCTCTTTCAGTGAAGACCTTGCATTTTCCAACATGACAAAGCCAGACCACATACTGCATCAATTACAACACCATGGCTGCATAGAAGAAGGATCCGGGTACTGAAATGGCCAGCCTGCAGGCCAGATCTTTCACCCATAGAAAACATTTGGCGCATCATAAAGAGGAAGATGCGACAAAGACCTAAGACAGTTGAGCAACTAGAAGCCTGTATTAGACAAAAATGGGACAACATTCCTATCCCTAAACTTGAGCAACTTGTCTCCTCAATCCCCAGACGTTTGCAGACTGTTATAAAAAAAAGAGGGGATGCCACACAGTGGTAAACAGGGCCTTGTCCCAACTTTTTTGAGATGAGTTGATGCCATGAAATTTAAAATCAACTGATTTTCCCTTAAAATGATCATTTTTCTCAGTTTAAACATTTGATATGTCATCTATGTTGTATTCTGAATAAAATATTGAAATTTGAAACTTCCACATCATTGCATTCTGTTTTTATTCACAATTTGTACAGTGTCCCAACTTTTTGAAATCCGGTGTCTATGTCTATGATGTACAGTGGGTACGGAAAGTATTCAGACCCCTAAATTTGCACTCTTTGTTATATTGCAGCCATTGCTAAAATCATTTAAGTTAATTTTTTTTTCCTCATTAATGCACACACAGCACCCCATATTGACAGAAAAACACAGAAGTTGACATTTTTGCAGATTTATTAAAAAAGAAAAACTGAAATATCACATGGTCCTAGTATTCAGACCCTTTGCTCAGTATTAAGTAGAAGCACCCTTTTGATCTAATACAGCCATGAGTCTTTTTTGGGAAAGATGCAACAAGTTTTTCACACTTGAGGGGATCCTCTGCCATTCCTCCTTGCAGATCTCTCCAGTTCTGTCAGGTTGGATGATAAACGCTGGTGGACAGACATTTTTAGGTCTCTCCAGAGATGCTCAATTGGGTTTAAGTTAGGGTTCTGGCTGGGCCATTCAAGAACAGTAACAGAGTTGTTATGAAGCCACTCCTTCATTATTTTAGCTATCTGCTTAGGGTCATTGTCTTGTTGGAAAAGAACCTTCGGCCCAGTCTGAGGTCCTCAGCACTCTGGAGAAGGTTTTCGTCCAGGAGATCCCTGTACTTGGCCGCATTCATCTTTTCCTCGATTGCAACCAGTCGTCCTGTCCCTGCAGCTGAAAAAAACCCCCACAGCATGATGCTGCCACCAACATGCTTCACTGTTGGGACTGTATTGGAAAGGTGATGAGCAGTGCCTGGTTTTCTACACACATACCACTTAGAATTAAGGCCAAAAAAAGTTCTATCTTGGTCTCATCAAACCAGAGAATCTTATTTCTCACCATCTTGGAGTCCTTGGTGTTTTTTAGCAAACTCCATGCGGTTTTTCATGTGTCTTGCACTGAGGAGTGGCTTCCGTCGGGCCACTCTGCCATATAGCCCCGACTGGTGGAGGGCTGCAGTGATGGTTGGACTTTCTACAACTTTCTCCCATATCCCGACTGCATCTCTGGAGCTCAGCCCCAGTGATCTTTGGGTTCTTCTTTACCAAGGCTCTTCTCCCCCGATAGCTCAGTTGGCCGGACGGCCAGCTCTAGGAAGGGTTCTGGTCATCCCAAACGTCTTCCATTTAAGGATTATGGAGGCCACTGTGCTCTTAGGAAATTTTTTTGTAACCTTGGCCAGATCTGTGCCTTGCCACAATTCTGTCTGAGCTCTTCAGGCAGTTCTTTTGACCTCATGATTCTCATTTGCTCCAACATGCACTGTGAGCTGTAAGGTCTTATATAGAAAGGTGTGTGGCTTTCCTAATCAAGTCCAAACAGTATAATCAAACACAGCTCGACTCAAATGAAGCTGTAGAACCATCTCAAGGATGATCAGAAGAAATGGACAGCACCTGAGTTAAATATAGGAGTGTCACAGCAAAGGGTCTGAATACTTAGGACCATGTGATATTTCAGTTTTTCTTTTTTAATAAATCTGCAAAAATGTCAACAATTCTGTGTTTTTCTGTCAATATGGGGTGCTGTGTGTACATTAATGAGGATTTTTTTTTTAACTTAAATGATTTTAGCAAATGGTGGCAATATAACAAAGAGTGAAAAATTTAAGGGTGTCTTAATACTTTCCGTACCCACTGTATGTGAGTATATATATTTATATACAGTATCTCACAGAAGTGAGTTCACCCCTCACATTTTTGTAAATATTTATATCTTTTCATGTGACAACACTAAAGAAATTACACTATGCTACAATGTAAAGTAGTGAATGTACATCTTGTATAACAGTGTAAATTTGCTGTCCCCTTAAAATAACTCAACACACAGCAATTAATGTCTAAACCGCATTATTTTCCAGCACTGCCTTAACCCTCTTGGGCATGGAGTTCACCAGAGCTTCACAGGTTGCCACTGGAGTCCTCTTCCACACTTCCATGACGACATCACGGAGCTGGTGGATGTTAGAGACTTTGCGCTCCTCCACCTTCCGTTTGAGGATGCCCATGCTTGGCCAATCCATCACCTTTACCCTCAGCTTCCTTACCAAGGCAGTGGTCATCTTGGAGGTGTATTTGGGGTCGTTATCATGTTGAAATACTGCCCAGTCTCCGAAGGGAGGGGATCATGCTCTGCTTCAGTATGTCACAGTACATGTTGGCATTCATGGTTCCCTCAATGAACTTTAGCTCCCCAGTGCCGGCAGCACTCATGCAGCCCCAGACCATGACACTCCCACCACCATGCTTGACTGTAGGCAAGAAACAATTTCCTTGGTACTCCTCACCAGGGTGTTGCCACACATGCTGGACACCATCTGAACCAAATAAGTTTATATTTGTCTCATCAGACCACAGGACATGGTTCCAGTAATCCATTTCCTTAGTCTGCTTGTCTTCAGCAAACCGTTTGCGGGTTTTCTTTGGCATCATCTTTAGAAGAGGCTTCCTTCTGGGACGACGCCATGAGACCAATTTGATGCCGTGTGCGGCGTATGGTCTGAGCACTGACAGGCTGACCCCCCACCCCTTCAACCTCTGCAGCAATGCTGGCAGCACTCATACGTCTATTTCCCAAACACAACCTCTGGATATGACACTGAGCACGTGCACTCAATTTCTTTGGTCGACCATGGCGAGGCCTGTTCTGAGTGGAACCTGTCCTGTTAAACCGCGGTATGGTCTTGGCCACCGTGCTGCAGCTCAGTTTCCGGGTCTTGGCAATCTTCTTATAGCCTAAGCCATCTTTATGCAATTCTTTTTTTCAGATCCTCAGAGAGTCCTTTGCCATGAGGTGCCATGTTGAACTTCAGTGACCAGTATGAGAGAGTGAGAGCGATAACACTAAATTTAACACACCTGCTCCCCATTCACACCTGAGACCTTAGGTGCGTTCGACTTCATGCAGCACTGCGCAGACCGATCGGCGGCTGACTTGAAGCAGTGCATGCCGGTTAGAAATTTAGTCCGACTTGAACCGGCGCCGACGTCACGTCACTGTCATGTGTGGCATCAAAGTACCGCAATAGCATTTCGAGTGCAGCTGGCTGCTTTTTCAGAGCGACTGCAGGAGCACTGATGACGACACAGCTGTTTCACGATTGGCCAAATTCACCACATGACAACAATGACGTGTGTTTCTAACATCTTCAAATCCAATAATGCTCACAAATCTGTGTTTTTAGAACAGTAAAAGTAGTCGCTTTTTTTTACTGTAGTTGCAATGTTATATTGAGTCACGTTTATCATGAAAGCATATATACACCAACTTTATTAGTTTAAATAGTATATATTTATGTTGAACTTGGCGCTGTATTAAGCAGTATATAAAAGTGTTTCTGTTGCTTTATTAAAACATTTCTGAAACGTCTGTGTATTTGACAAATACTGCATTTAATTCACTCCATCTGTGATAGAGTATGCAAACACCACGAGAGCGTCACTACCGGGAGCAGAAAGTGTCGGTGGACGTGTCCTACTCTGGCTACTTCGTTGATGCGTATGTAGACGTGGTTCAAGTCGAACACATCTTGTTACACTAATGAGTCACATGACACCGGGAGAGAAAATGGCTAATTGGGCCCCAATTTGGACATTTTCACTTAGGAATGTACTCACTTTTGTGGCCAGCGGTTAAGACATTAATGGCTGTGTGTTGAGTTAACAACAAATTTACACTGTTATACAAGCTGTAAACTCACTACTTTACATTGTAGCAAAGTGTCATTTATTCAGTGTTGTTACATGAAAAGATATAATAAAATATTGACAAAAATGTGAGGGGTGTACTTATTAATACATTATATATATATATATAAATAATATTCTATATTATATATATATATATTAGGCTGTCAACGTTAACGAATGCGATTAATTTTACAATCCTTAACGCGTTAAAATAATTTAATGCAGTTAACGCAAAATTACTGTTGCTTCTCTGCTTGCGAATCAGATCATTTTAAGATGCAAAACTCCGGGAAAGTTTTCAGTCCAACGATCCAGTAAGCAAATGCATTCAAACAATACGTCCAAAACAGCGCTAACAAAGGAAACCAGGCTGATTACATCAGAGATTGCAGAGAGAACAGAGAGAACAGAGACTCGCGTATATACAGTATATATTGCTCTTTTTTTTCTTTCATATGTGCTTATACGGGCTCCTTATATCATTTGGTTATTTGGTGTCCTTTTGGAGTTCTTTTGGAGTCTTTTTGGAGTCCTTTTTTGGAAAGACATCTACATTTATCCTGAGAAATGTAATTTATATATTGTAGCGTCTCGACCAATCTGACACACTAATTTTTATTTTGGATTTAACAAATCAAATATTCATTAGATTAACAAATCGTCACAGTCCCCTCACGCAATATACTGGATGTTAGGTTTTCGGCTGAACACCATCCCCCAACTTTGGTCACCATGACAACTAATCATGATATCACTTGTTTTATGGCCTAAAAGGAATGCAGGGGATAAACTCCCTGCATTTTCCTCATAAGCAAGACAAACAATGCCAGAGAAATGGACTGTCTCTAATTAATTCATAGATATTATCATTCTTAATTTTTTTTTTCTTTTGCAAGTACAAGCACAATAAAATCTTGTAGTCATTCGGTTCTATTACAAATGTGTGCAGTACAGCGCATGGCAGTTATCAGCTGAGCAGAAAGTCCCCTACACCCAGAACCCAAAGCCAACTAGATCTACCTAAAAAAAACAGTTGGGACCTGGTTGGACATGCATGCATATTATGCACAATTAAATACTTGCCCACCCGTCTAGATCTCTTTCACTGAAAATACAGATTTAATTTTTTATTTGACCTTTTTTGAATCCTTAAATCATGCAAACACTGTAAGAATAGTCTTGGAAGTGGTCTAGGTAGGACGGTGTGCACCGTGGCACGTTTTTCAACGGTATTACAACCTTTTATGTGTGGTTCAAGTACAAGAGCACGGAAAAACGCAACAGCTGCAAAACAGGTTCGAGTAACATACGCTAATGATCGGCTGCAGTGACGAAAAGCCTATTCTCACTCGATACAACATGTCACTTCATCTTTTTTTTTTCTTTGCATGCCAGTCTTATAATGGAATAATATTCACCACTATTTATAAAAGGAATATTAGTTCAAGTTGATTACATTTAAAATAAGCATGGCCTGAGGAAAACAACCCAGAATACCCAAATATATCTCCATGGCATCAATCCCATTTGAAATGGACTGTTTTCCTTTATTTTTCAATTACAGAGAGGCCCTGAGTGATTTTTTTTTTCTCCGTTATACTCAAAATATATGCCAGTGAACAGATATGTATACATAAATTACTTATCAAAAGTGTGGATTAAATTCATTACAATGGCTTTTTTTAAAACCTGGCACGCAAACACAAGATACTCACATTCTCTTAAGAGAGTCCCTTTACCCGAGAAAGCCAGTGTGGTCCATTGAGTTACAATGCTTTTCAGTGGTGACCAACGTCTCATGAATATATATATATATATATTTAAAAGTCCTATAATTAAAGTACTTGGGGAACAAACAAAAAAAGAATACCCAAATAGTTCATAGTTTTCCCCCAAACAAAGTTCAGGCTTGTTTTTGGAATCGAGTGAACCATGAGTTAAACATTTTACAGTGCATTTTTTTTTCTTTAAACGACCCTAAACGACCCTTCGAATCCTATCTGGGATCTTCGTGGAACGACTACAGTCAAGTGGCGCACAGGAGAGGGCGTAACTAGAAATACAGAGGGTTTCAACATTCTTTTGTCTTAAAAACAAGACGATAATTTGCAACCTTTCACACCAAGGCTATGCATACAATGTTTTTTCTTTCACATCACTTTACACTGTGAACATGGCCTGAGACCTACCAACGGGAGGCAAACTAAAACGCACTAAAGATGTTTCAATATTCCAACCAAATCCTTCAAAAACTCTCTCGAAAGAAATAAATAAACACCACTTAAAAAAAGGATGTCTGAAGATTAGTAGCAGGTTTGTGCTTGTCAAGGTCTTGAGAAGGCAGAGCTAAAATCTTGTAGAGTATATTGATTATTTGGCTCATGAGGAAAAACAAAAAGCCTAGTCCTCCAAAACTAGGTCAAATGTTGCGTTCACTTCACACACTCATTGCACGTATTGCTTTCTGCAAAGTGTTCCACCCTTTCCCAAAAAGTCATTCTGGACAGGCAAATGCGAGCTCCTTGGCCTCCGTCGGAAATGCAACGGGTGTGAGAATGGCAAGACGGAGACCGCCCGACGTTCCTCTTGAGGCTGAAATGTGGTGGATCTTGTTAATTCAAATATTGCTAGTCTAAAAGAACAGTCCGCGCGGGGCCCGTGAAATGTTCTCCTGGATCTAGCTGAGTGTGAGGGAGCGGGATGAAGAGGGCCGGTCCAGAATCGATGGGGGTTGTGCAGTGCAGCCAGGTGGGAGCTGGCAGAGGCAGTGTGCTGTCCTCGTCCCTGTGTTCTCATGGGCCAGTCCTATTGGCCTTGCCAGCAAACAGCAAAAACGCCACTGCTTCACAATATCTCTACGACTGTGGTGAAAGCCCAGCGGGAATTTTCCCGATGGATTCACGTCTGTCGTTTTGCAGTCCTTTTTGTCTACGTTTCCCTCTTTAACCTCAGGCCTTGGAACTCTGAACCACTGAAAGTCACACCTTCACAACAGCATTCGCAGATAAAAGAGAATCGGGATTAAGATATTCAAATGATCAATACATTATTGCAAAACATAGATTATTAACGAGTCCCTCAGCCCATCGCTTATACAGACATGCATCTATGATGGTCGTTCACTGGCAGAGCGACCGCGTCCTACAAACTTGTCTGATTGCACAGTAAAGCCAAAAACCACCATGATCCAGGCCCACTCCCGCAGTCCGTAACGAGACTAAAGCACAATTTTAATTATCTGTGATCAAACAACTAGAGAATATTCAATTGCGTAAACGAATATGCCAACACAACACGTATTACAGGTTATCTTTGGAATTTGCGAAACAAGGGCAGGTTAATGAAAAAAAAAAGATGAAAAGAACCCCCCAAAAAAAAACCCAGTCACAATTCCAGAACTCAGAAGTAGCTATAGGCGGCAGTAGCTTTCATGAAACTCACAAAATGATGCACAGCAGAGGTCAAACAGGTTCCGTACAAATTCCGAGATTGCTTATTGTAGAGGTGGGGTTGGGAGCGGGGTGGGGGTAGATTTGCGTTTGGCTGGAGATCAGGTGTCCTCACTCACAGAACACACTCAAGGATTTGTGCTGTTTTCCAGTGAAGGACAAAAACCTGAACTCATTCCACATCGCGGTGAACTTCAGACGCGTCGGCTCGACAGATTGGACAGGTGCGATTGGTCTGCAAGACATATTTCGAATTAATTTCTGCAAGCCAGTGATGTTTACGTACATTTTTGATGGATCTATACATTGGCTGCCTATCCAATTAAAGACAGCATTAAAACAGATGTCTTCATTTTTTAGTAAATTTGTAAATAAATGTAATCAATATTTACTAAAAATTACATATTAAGTGAGAACATATTGATTCAATTAATTTGAGTAATTATCATAAAATTATAAACACAAAAAACATTTTTGTTAAAGAAATTAATACTTTTATTCACAAAGGACACATTAAATTAATCAAA